>JAVFBZ010139520.1:0-11838 GCA_032466195.1 Katharina tunicata
TTAACATTAAAACCAGAAAGACAAAGACAAGTTCCGTTGAAACAAGCACTGTTCGAGACAGCATCGGAACAATCTATGCTGTTGGAACAAGTCGCGTCACCTATTTGTCGTTTAATGCAATCCGTTCTATTTTCATTAACATTAAAACCAGAAAGACATAGACATGTTCCATTTAGACAACCACTGTTTCGAACAGCATCAAAACAACCCGCGTCTGAGGAACAAGTTTCGTCTCCAATCCTCCTAATTGTGCATTCTGTCTTAATTGGATTGACGTTATATCCTGATAGACACGCGCACGAGGCTGACTGACAAGCACTATTATGAACAGCTACCTCACAGTCAAGCGAGCGAACACATGGAGATCCAATGGTGTATTGGATACAGCTTGTGCTATTTATATTTGCATAGTACCCAACTACACAAGAGCAACTATCATTTTGGCAAACGGAATTTTCAAGCACTGGCACACAGTCGAAATCCTTTCGACAGCTGTCGCCGAGAAGTCTTTTATCACATGATAATAAGCTATCATGAGCCCTATAACCATTCATGCACGAGCAAGTCCCGTTCAAACAGTGACTATGTTCAACAGAATCAGAGCAGTCTGAGTCAGTCGCACAAACTTCGTCACCGATCTTTACTCGTGAACAAGTTTTGTTATACTCCGTCGGAGTATAGCCTGGTATACAACCGCAGTTTTCATTTGTACATATGCTGAAGGCTATTACAGAGTTACAGTCAGTGTCATTTTGACATCTTCCAGTTCCAATCGTCCTTCGCGTGCAAGAAGTGTAGTTACTGTCCTCAAAATATCCCAATTGACATGCGCATGCACTATCCAAACACACGCTTTTGTTCATGGCGTCAGAACAATCTTCAATCACGTCACAGGGATCTCCAATATGGCGGATTAGACAGGACGTGTTTCCATTCTGTGTTCTAAACCCTGAGGCACATGCACAGGTCCCAGCCACACAGAGGCTGTATTTGACAGCATCATAACAGTCAGAATTCCAGATACATGCAGAAAGGCCAATTCTACCTACAACACGACAACCAAGTTAGCTCAACTAAAATGTGATAAATAAAGCTGTTTTGGAAAAAGAACATATAGTGCTTGTTCTCAAGTGTGAAAATGGTGATTGGGACATTGGGTTTGAATCCAAATTATTATATGATGTGCAATAAGGATTTGGTACTACAAACCAATACTACAATTGACATGCATTCAATAAGTTTTTTAACCATTAAAAGGATAATTTGTTTTTACTTACGTAGAATGCATGCTGTCCCGTTACCCATCTCCTGGAAGCCGGAATCACACAGACATGTATTGGAGGTACAGTTACTGTTCTCCACAGCGTCACTGCAGTCACTGGAGATTGAACAGGTAGAGTCTCCTATCGTTCTCAGAACACACTCAGTGTCATTGTGTTCGGGGTTGTAGCCTGAATCACACAGACATATCCCCATTGAGCAATTACTGTGATCCACAGCATCTGAGCAATCGCTGTCCACCAGACACGTCTTATCGCCGATCTTTCTCCGTGCACATGATCTATTATCCGAGCTCACAGTATAGCCCGAATCACATCGACATAATCCTGATGAACAATTACTATTTGACATCACATCTACACAATCTGAATCTAAGCTACAAATGTCGAATATGTTTCGTCTATCACAACCAGTTAAAATAGCGTTTGGTTTGTAACCAGAGTTACATGCACAGACGTCATAACTACAATTACTATTCGACATGGAATCAAAGCAATCGGAATCCAAAGTGCAATTATCCCCTACTTTTCTTAATTCACAAGCGGTGTCATTCTGAGTGACTTTGTGACCAGAGTCGCACTGACATGTAGACTGGGAGCAGTTACTAGAGGGCACTGCATCACTGCAGTCAGAGTCAAAACTGCAGACGTCTCCGATTATTCGTAACAGACAAGACGTGTAACTGTTTGTTACCCTGTAACCTGAATCGCAGGCACAAATACCTTGAGAACAGTTACTGTTTGACACAGCATCAAAACAATCAGTGTCCGCTACACAAACGTCTGCTATTTGGCGAAGTTCGCAATTCGTTAAATTGTTTGTTGTCTTGTGTCCTGGCTCACAAACACAGGTATCATTGGGGCATATAGAGTTATTAACAGCATCCCAACAATCGGAGTCAATCTCACAGGTATCGTCACCAATTTTACGTTTGATACATTGTGTAAAATCTTCACTTTCAAAATAGCCGGAATTACACATACAGTATCCCGTGGTGCAGTTGCTATCAGGGATAATAGCTATACAATCTGTTTCCAGTTCACAAGCACTGCCAATAAATCGTGGAAGACAAACTGTGTTGTTAACAGCTTCATAGAAACCATAATCACAGACGCATGTGCCTTCCAAACACCAGCTCGATGGGACGGCATTCTGACAGTCGCTGTCAGTGGAACATGTTGGATCCCCAATTCTTCTTTTGATACATTCTAACAAACCTTCCTCGGGGTGGTATCCGGGTTTACAATCACAGGTTGAGTTCGCGCAGAAACTGTCACTGACAGAATCAGTGCAGTCCGTGTCGTTCTCACAGAAACCACTGCCGATTCGTCTACGAGTACAGAGATCACCGAACGTGCTTGTCTGGAAACCTTTGATACATTGACAAAGGCCATTAGAACACGTGCTATTACCTACAGCTGACGTGCAATCATCGATAGTGTCACACACTCCGTTACCAATTGTTCTTAAGTGACATTCTGTACCATTACCTGAAGAATAGAACCCAAGTAAACAGGCACATAATCCTTTCTTACATGTACTGTTTCCCATCGCATCTTGACAGTCTGTGGATAAGTCACAGCTATCGCCAATATGCTTCAATCTGCATGTTGTGTTTTCATTTTCCACCATATACCCTGATACACACGTGCAGATTCCCTGTGAACATTCACTGTTCTTGACAGCATCCGAACAATCAGGGTCAACTCTACAGGTTTCGTCTCCAATCTTCCCTAAAATATCGAGCAAGCAATGAAAAAAAAGGGCTAGGCCACAATACAAAACGGCATACATAAGGAACACCACAAATATAGAAAAATAAAAAATCTAAGTTTGGAAGTAACTAAGAATAGCATAGATACAATATATGTAGTAGAGCAGCTATTGCTTGTCAGAGATTCCGACTAGCCTATGGTTTCATTAGAGCTAAGTTATACGTTACGTACTCAGATCGCACGAGTCCAGATTTTCTCCATGGTGGAACCCCGAGTTACAAACACAAACATCATCCACACAACTACTGTTTCCTACTGAGTCCAAGCAGTCAGTATCCACTGTACACGAGTCATTGATCTTGCCTAAATAAAGAAAATAAAACAATTCATAATAACAATTCTTGTAACCTTTTGCATCTGTCTTGAATATCAAAGGAATTTTGACTGAATGTGTGTACATTTCGATGCTCCCAATTGTTTACGATAATTTGTAAAGCTTTAGTCCTGAAGATAGCAGAAAGATTATGCCATGCTCATGGATTATTGGTCATATCAATCAAGACTGAGGCGGAAATTTTGTTAAGTGAATGAGAAATTTTGAAATAAGTTTTTACAAATGCGTAAGTTGATAAAAATAATTTACATATGGCTTACTAACGTTCTATGCACTGAGTCTTGTTTTCAACCACCTTGAATCCCGAATTACATACACATGTACTGTCGGAACAATTACTGTTCTTGACGGCATCTTCACAGTCACTGTCAATAAAACATGATCTGTCCCCAATCTTACCTGGAAGATAAATGATTAGTTAGGCGACAAACGAACATAGAAGTTATCATGGACAAGCGGTTTCCAAAACGGAAATTGATCTTCGGTGGATGAGACACAACAAAACACACAATTAAACTGGATTATGCAGTTAACTGAAATAAAAAGATGAATTCATTCATCCAGGAACAGAAGTTTTACTATATACCATTGTCAATCAGATTTCAAAGAATTAGATGGCAAATTTGATAAAAGCTATTGAAAAAGCTTATAAACTTACGTCGGAAACACATTGATCGGTCTATTGACGGATTGAAGCCTGAATCACAGAGACATTGTCCAGCGGAACATAAACTGTTTGTTACGGCATCTTCACAGTCCGAGTCCCATTGACAACCATAGTCAAATATAGAATCTGTCAACAATCACAAAAATAATGTTTTTCAATAATCTCTCCTAAAATAGTCTCCCTTTCAAAGTATAATTCGAATGATCGTTATGATCTTTTATATCTTTTTTGGCACATTACCAATCTTTTTTCTTTAAATTTTAGTATTTGCATCTGTTGAAAGAGAGGTGGGTGACAATACATTGTATTACGGAACTAAATTTCAATTTTTCATTAAAACCTGTAGTACAACCTCTATATAGCTATTGGGTTGTTAGTAGTTTGAAATAAAATGGTTATGGTGAAGGTTCTGTAATGTAGAGGTTATGGCAGCCAGGCGCATTGTTATCACCAGTGTTCTATGGGGCTTTACGGACGAAACACGTGGTAGAGATTATTTAAGAGTGAGGCAATAACTGAGCTATTTGTTCCAGCATTTTCATTTCCTTTTGAACAAGTAAAAAATGTGCTCGTATCGAAGGTCATTGGTTATCCATTGGGGGACTAGCTAACCACCTCTTCACTTTGTTTTGGTTGTATTTCCTATCATCAATGTTAACCTACGCGTCTATTACCGGCAATACTTCGTCAGATCCTCAGGCATATCTCCCATACCTACAACATTCCCTCTTAAGTAAATAAACTGCAGGTCATGTAGCGTCCTTGCTAACGTTTCTCATTTCTATTGAGAGTTCTGAACGTACACTAATTACAACAGAATGGTAAGCTTTACACACAATAAAGCCTTCTATGTGTCTAAATAATTAGCTTCAAGAGTATAAATCTACTTGGCTATTCCTCAGGCTTATTTTGGCAGAGGAAAATGCCGAGAACCGCTTTTGAACACATGTGGGTAGTTCGTTGTACATACACATACAATATTAGGACAGGCAAAACAGGGGCTGTTAACTGTTACCATATTACGATATTACAAAGGCAGAATTATCAGTAAAAAAACTTAATTACATTTAGAAAGCTTTTCTGGAAGTGATAAAACCCGGCGTATTGGTAGACAAAAATATATACATCTATATATTCGACAAGAGGAGCGGAACAATTGTTCTTTATTCTTGAAAAGGGGTTTGGCTAAAAGACTCACTTGCGCGCGTCAAACTGCCCATAACCTACATGTTAAGTTTCATTGTCCGGAAACTGATGAAGGCCCGAGTTCGACCAAACAGCTTCCATGGTCTAATCGGGTCATCGCCATTTGTCAATTACTATATTATTTAAATTAAAAATATATTTCAATAGTAAATTTTACGAGAACAACAATGGTTATGCATTTAATGCTCTACCATGCTATATACATCAAGAGGCTAAATATCGTGAGAGTTAGGTGGCTGGACTACATGAACCAGCCTAAAACCAAGAGAAGTAATGACCAGATAAACGTTCTGATATAACACAGACTCTCTTGTTTCTCTTTTCTGGCAGACAGGAGTCTTGGTTGAGGCCTTTTCACCCTTCCGGCAATGCTATATGACCGAGGTGTTTCGGTCTGTTCTCCAGTAGATAGCCCTGAGTCTTATAGGCTGTGTTATTGGGATAACCAATACAGCCAGTATCCACACATATCTGCAATATTTACTAGGCTCCTCTACTGATTTCCACACATAGTAGGCCTGGGAGGCTGTTTTGTCTGACTTTATGACATTTTGACTTGACTAACTTAGAAATGTTTTTGGTAAGTTTCACTTTACCTACGATACCCAACAGCGTACACCAAAGATTGACGGGTGCCACTATCATATACCAGATTACTTATTGGTTTTAGTGGTTTCCTAGCCTTTACCAATTAACTCGTATACTCGATTCAATGTACTGAATGACTGATGGTAAACATATAACAAATCTGTATGTAGTTTCAGTATTGCATGCCAGTCAGGAATTGAAATAAATCAATGGATCTTCTCAAGAACTCAAGTCGTACTCAATGGTTTTTCACTTCTATGGCGGCTTTTCATGCCGGTGTTTGGTTAAAAGCTGTTAGGAAACTTCGTAAAGAAAACACTTTCTTTGCATAGCTAAGGTCACCAAGCTGATCAAGACCTAAACTAAAGGAAACAAACCAGCCCAATACTGAGTTAATTTCAAACTTTGTTCAGGGTCGGAAATTCATTCAAACATCCTATAATAGGCTATTGATTAGATATCAACCAACTGAATCACCACGAGGCTACCAAATAATATTTTAAAATATTATTATTTTGGAAGACCCTTGTTAAGAATCCTCCAAAACAATAATATTTTAAAATATTATTTAAATGCGTCTATATAGTCCTACAAGTAAGGAATTCTTTTTTTCTGTCGTTCAAACAGGTCCATTCATTTAGGCCAGAGCTATACTGTACTGTACTTTAATATAACCTATAAAGTTACCAGTCAAAAAATACAGTCAATGTGTAAGTAGAAGACTGATCCATATACAATTGGGAATGTATAGGTAACGTAATTAAAAGCTTTTGGAGCTTCTTCTAAATTGATATATATTTAATAAAATAAACTGCTTGTCTTCCCTATAGAAGGGCATACTTTTCCTTAGAATGGAACATTTGCTCGTTTTCTCCATTATGGACATGTGTGCGGGAATGTGTGATAATGGTTCTAATTTGTCTCAACAGATCAAAGGACATCATCATATAAGGTAAACGCATATATATTATATTGGACTAAAATAAGTACTGCTGACTAGAAATGTAAAAATAGCGGGTAGATTTCGCTGTAATACTAACGAAAGATGTAATAACTGTTACTTTTACATAACTTTTTGTATTGTCGTTGTAGGATATTTTGAGGTATATTATGGCCTGTTTATCAGGCAGAAGGGGGAGGGACATCGTTGCAACACATTGATATTCAGAAATAAATCTACCGTTTTTTGATCCCCAATTTCAAGATTCGAAATGTTTTGCAGTTACATAAATTGATACGGTCTGAATCAAAGGTTTTATATATAAATCTAATGTGGGTTTACCATGTCATTTTAAGATAGATTCATGTACTTACATAGTGTGCATATAGTTCTATCCAGGGACGAGTAGAAACCACTGTCACAGAGACATGTCCCGGCGGTACAGTTGCTGTTATCCACGGCATGGCGACAGTCAGTGTCCACTGTACACGTCGAGTCACCGATCTTCCCTGGAAGTAAAAGGTTAATTAATAATGGATATATAGTCAACTCAGTTTTAAAATAGTAAGTATGTAACATCAGTTAAACCCTGGGCTTCAGCAATTCAAGAATGGAAATGGCCTTGGATATTACTTACATTGTATTTGTGAAATACATGTTTTGTTAGGATTGTGGAATAAGAGGGAAAGCTGTAGAGCTGGGAATGAGGATGTAATAAGCTTTACTTAAAACCGCACGATATTAATAAGTGGATATCATTGTAGTATGAGAAATGTGATATAACACAGGCCTGCATGGTTGGTTCGTAAATAATACTTCAGCTAGGAGGTATTTGAAGCGCGAATAACAGTCCATCCAAACAGGGCAAGGCAGGACTATTTATATTTACGGATAAATTAATCGCTATTCCCTAGCTCGTCTTTCGGCAGGGAATTTATTTTGTTTTCACCTGCGAAAACATATCTTAAGACAACATAAAAACTCATAAATTATAACCTCCAGGTATGTTTACGCTTCCAAAAGATTAAATAAATGAAACTAATGATATGTTTTATGTGCTTGCTTACTTTTCACACAAGCTGTTAAATCTGTCGAAGCGTTATAACCGGAATTACAGGCACATCTCCCATCAGAACAGTTACTGTTGGCAAAGGCGTCAATACAATCACTCTCCACTGAGCACAGATCACCAAATTTACCTGCAATTAAAGGTGCTTATGACTGACCTGTTGGGGATTAGATCCCGCGACCCACAGAGTATCCCGTCAAAAGATCGTAACGTCAAACTGCTCAAACATTTGCTTATTCAATATAACAACAACAATTATTTTGTTTTTTTCTTTCTAAATGTTTCCAAAGAAGTAGATCAGTTGAGTTTACATTTATAACTGAAAAAAATTAAACGAAGTAAAAAATTTGTGCTTGGATTTTTCTGCATTTGGAAGAGCTTAACATAGTTGAAGAAGTGGGGGCAGGAAAGCATATGTTAGTCAAAGGCAAAGTAAATACCTCACTCAAGATAACACTCCGAATTAATTAGCATGCCCTCGAGCGGCAGACTTACGCTTTAAGCACTCTGAGTTGAGATGGTTGGCGTAGAAGCCCGATCGACACTGGCACGTGTTATCTGTATGATCGCAGAATGAATTGGCTACATAGTCTTCACAGGGACAACAAATCACCGCTCTACTGCAGTCAGTGCCAATCAACTTCGCTATAAAAATAACACATTAATATTTAGTCCATGCAATTATATACTATTTATATAGCAAGTGTTCTTGGGAAGATTTTAACAGATTCCCTATTACGATCAAATATGATCAGATTTTCAGAAAAACTTAATGGTGACATCACAAGTAGGTCTACAGTTTTTAATTACAGGATAATGTAAGTGTCCATTATATTCATTTATAGATTGAGTTTAAAATCCATGTTCAGTTTAAAATCCAATTTACTCACACAGTGAGTGTTGCATGCAGATCAAAATATAGTTCTGAACTAAAAGTGAACCAGAATGACTAAAATATAATACGTTAAAACTTTATTCTTCTGCAAGTATGCCTACTTTTAATAAACCGCCACTATACGAAATGGGGGATGCAACGAACTATAAACTATGTTAGCAGCATTTAGCTAGCAGTTATTGTTACTACCTTCATCGGATCCATCTCCGCAGTCGTCTTGGCCGTCTAACACCCATAACATCGTCACACATATCCCATTAGTACAAGAGAATGGTCCATACTTACACGGGGAAGGCGCTGAAATACATGCACACGTGCATTCAAAGTAAACATGCATTGTACATGCCAATATAAACATACCAGGTATACATCAAAGAGCATCTTGCTCTATTTTAAAGATATCTAGACTAACAAAGTGGTCTAAAGACTTCCTGACTTCTTTATGAATCATGCCTCACTTTCCGTATTGAAAGAAATCACTCTGTATGTTTTGTTTATTTTTGAAACGCATTATTTTAACAAGCTTCGAAAAACGCATTCCTGTTAAAGCATGCTCATAGAAATGCCTGAACCTTCGTCACTTCCGTCTGAGCAATCCGTGTAACCATCCAGCCGGAAGTGCAATTCAATACATCTTTTCCTCCATGTCCATTTTAAACACGAAAAGAAATCCTCTGGGCATGGAAACACCACTGCATCCAAAGTTATCGAAAATTAATTAGAATTTAAGGATAAATTACAAAGGTATTTTGATCAATATAAAAGCTAATGTTCAGAGGCAAAATCAACTGTAAACTTTGTATGTGTTGTGCCGACATATGTCGAAAGACCATTCAAGTACTAATTACAAAAAAAATTATCTTGAATAAAAGGACACAACTTCGTCTCTCAATTAATTTATCGCAAATTTATCGTCATGGTTTGTGGATTTAAAATGCGTTAAGTTTGTTACTAGTAATTGCATCTACAAATCATTATTTGGTGAATTGCGCATATTATTATCTGTGTGTTCTTGAATAGCTACGCCTGCTCTCATCCTTCTTTTACAATGAAAGTCTTTTAAGACTCCGCATATTAAATTGGCCCGAACGCATCTGACACCTATCAAACATGGATTCGCGAGTTTTTTTCTGATATGGAAGGTATGATGTGTTATTTTTACATGAATCTTTATACAACATATTGGGCATCTGGGTCTTTTCCGAGTCGATTGCAAACTCGGGAAGTGTTATCTCATTGATAGGACTACATGCTGAGAATGGTGAAGGTATATTAAATCTGCGGCTGCCACCTCGAGTGGCTGAAACCAGACACTTCAGCAAAAGGTCTTTATGAGGAGACAGGGATGACACCACGAACGGGCTGATATACCACGTTGGATGATATAAATTAAAAAAAAATTAATAATCGTGTAAATACAACACACTAAGCAGTTATGATATGAATTACTGCTGGGAAACAGCGGTTACCATGTGAAACACTGCTGTCTAGCAGCAGTTAGGATGGGAAGATGGTATGGAGTTAAATAGCGCTGAGATACAGAGGTTAGGAAAACGAAGAATTTATTATGCGAGTTTCTGTTTTCAATGGAACATCGAAGAAATGAAATACTGCTGGTAACAGAGCAGTTATGATGTGAAATACGACCGGGAACAGACAGAGCAGTCATGGTTTGAACTACTGCCAGGTACAGACAGAGCCGCTATGGTGTGGAATACTGCTTGGAACAGAGCAGTTATGGTGTGGAATACTACTGGGAACAGAGCAGTTATGGTGTGGAATACTACTGGGAACTGAGCAGTTATGGTGAGAACAAATGTTGGGAACAGTCAGAGCACATATGGTGAGAAATACTGCTGGGAACAGAGCAGTAATGGTGTGAAATACTGCCGGTAACAGAGCAGTTATGGTATGGAATACTGCTGGGAGCAGAGTCATTATGGTGAGACATACAGTTGGGAACAGAGCAGTTATGGTGAGAATACTGCCGGGAACAGAACTGTAATGATGTGGAATACTGCTGGAACAGGCAGAGCATTTATGGTGTGAAATACTGCTAAGAACAGACAAAGCATTTATGGTGTGGAATACTACTGGAAATATTGCATTGTAAAAGACAAGTTACGAAAAGAATTACTGATAACTAACTTATGAGGCGGATATAAAATATTAATGTTCAATAATGAACAAAGCAGTTGTGGTGTGAAGTGATATTTTTAAGGCGCTGTTAAACATACTGGTAACTTAACAGAACGTTTGTGAAATCCCATGAACTACCCCAAAGGCGCTTCTGTTTTCTAAAAGTTCTAGATAACTCGGTAACGTGCAGTGTAAAATTGGCACAATCATAAAACCCGTCCACGAACTACAATGTCTTTCTGCAACTCGAATAACATGTTATACCATGATGAAAACTTGTGTTTTATATTAAACAAAATAATTACGGATTATTGTTAGTGATTATTGCTGCATTAAATTTTTGAAGACTTGTACAGTTCACTTCTAAAGTAAAATAGCGCTGAGATACAGAATTTAGGATACAAAATACAGCCAGAAAACGAAGAATTTATTATGCGAGTTTCTGCTTTCAATGGAACATCGAAGAAGTGAAATACTGCTGGTAACAGAGCAGTTATGATGTGGAATACAACCGGGAGCAGACAGAGCAGCCATGGTTTGAAATACTGCCAAGAACAGACAGAGTCGTTATGGTGCGGAATACTGCTGGGAAGAGAGCAGTTATGGTGTGGAATACTACTGTGAACAGAGCAGTTATGGTGTGGAATACTACTGGGAACTGAGCAGTTATGGTGAGAAAAAATGTTGGGAACAGTCAGAGCACATATGGTGAGAAATACTGCCGGTAACAGAGCAGTTATAGTGTGGAATACTGCTGGTAACAGAGCAGTTGTGATGTGAAATACGACCGGTAACAGACAGAGCAGTCATGGTTTGAAATACTGCCAGGAACAGACAGAGCCGTTATGGTGTGGAATACTGCTGGAAACAGAGCAGTCATGGTTTGAAATACTGCCGGGAACAGACAGAGCCGTTATGGTGTGGAATACTGCTGGCAACAGAGC
>JAVFBZ010139531.1:0-14766 GCA_032466195.1 Katharina tunicata
TATACAATTATAAAAGCATCCATCGGCTCATCCATGAGAGGACTGACACAAGCAGGATATATTTGCACTGCGAACAACAACGTCACTTCCGGTTTTTAAATTAAATATTTAACTGTTATGCTTACTCGGTTCCAAGTGTGACACGGTCAATTGTCTTTCCAAATACTCTAGGAAAATAATTAGTTTTTTTGTCGAAATTGGCTGGACTTTTCCTGTAAGTACACTTAAGTCATAAGAACAACACATTTTGGAGCCAAAATGTGTATTTGTGTCATTTTTTTCTTTCTTTAATATTCAAACTTACATTTAGCTACAGAACAGTGCCATGCTAAAACCTTGTAATTCCCGCATCGTAAAGGGCAATGCGGAGCACAAATTTGAAACTTGCCGTCTTATTCGATACTTATTATACATTTTCTCCAATTCTTTGTGTAGTTTTTATCAAAATATTGTATTTGAAGTAACTTCAAGTTCTGAGTGTGAAAAACTCGCTATGCGGCAGTAATTTCAAAACAAAAGTCGACTGATTGAGGGAGATTGTCGAATTTGGCCGCCATCTTGATACACTCGTTGACAACTAAAATTAACTTTTACATTTAACTTTTGCGCAGGGTGCGCTTTATTGACACATAAAATATATCTGGAAGTTCAATATACCAAAGAGAATTATAAATCACTTAATTAGACAAGTTAAAACCAATAAGTACAAATACACATGTTTGTTTAGTAGGCTACTGTTCTGTATCGTTATATATGGATTACGCAGTAGACTAATAACGATGCAGATCTCTGCATCTAACTTACATTGTATTATATGGGCATAATTAATCTAGAGTTATCTCACCCAAACGTAGCTGAAAGTATCAGTTCTACAAACTTCCTTATATATAATTCTTTAAACTTTATTTGTTAATGTTGTACGTTTGTGTTACGCTTAGCTCGACTGTGTTAAGATACGCGGTCTTTTTCTTAGTAGTATGCCTATGCTTTGTTTAATCTTAGTCCGTGACATTTTAAACAGGGATCCCTGGAACCTTCTTCTTAGTTATTCACGCTGTGTTCGAGCAAGGCGAAAATGATTCGGGGGCATAGGTGACGGAGAAACAGGACTACGCCTACTCGAAACACGCCACGTCAATCAACGGCCTAATTGTGGGCGATTAATACAACTGCTATTGTACAGATAATGTACATTTATGTCTAACGGGCGGAGTTTAAAATTCTTCACTGCATGGTATGTATGTGATAATAGTTAATAACGTCACACATCTATTATAAAATCAGGCCATAAAATCAGTTGTATACATGTAGATGTCCGATGACGACATAACAGTGCTATGTAGACCTTTTATCGCAAAGCTGTTTAGCCGATCCATTCACAAATCCAAGCTATTGGCTACCGTGAGAAGAAAAAAAGGGATAGGCCTAGGCCTTGTAGATTTCTGTTGTCAATTTCCTACAACTGTTTTTTATTGGTGGCTTTTGCAGATCCATGTACATTTCGGTTGAAGTGTACAACACGCTCTGTGAACACATTGTTAACATCTGTAACTTACATTGTATAAGCCACACAGTTTATCAGCTGTTCGAATCTTGTAGGTTACGCTGAAGAAAGTTGTATGTTGGTTTCCCGTATCGAATAGTGAGTTACTTAGCTGACCTACTTTCCCGAAAGAACGTGTGGCAGGCCTATAAATCCAGACCACAAAGTGTGTTTCTCTCACTTTAGAGTTTTGGGGTCTATTCAGTTATTTATCACTTGATGCCTTGCAATCAGTTCTTCCTGGGGCAACCGATGCCATCAAGTGCTATGGAGCCGAAGAGATTTAGGTTCGAAACAAAAGAAATTAAGGTAAGTGATGGATAATTTATTTTGAATACATAAACAATTCCCATGCTTCCCAAGCCCCGAATTCCTTTACGAAGCCCTATATAATTATATTGTACGTTTTTATTACTCCGTGGCTGCTCGAAGGCTTCGTGACTTTTGTTTTCTGAAACTAACTAAAGCTCTGTGAGTGTTTAGGTGTGAGTCTCCTATGCCCTGCTGTTCTCTAAGCTAAGGGACACAAGGTAGTTTATCTGCTTTGATGTCCTGTTAAAGTCCTGTGATGTCGAGCGTATTACCCGTGTCGTTGGGGTGGTTTCCTTCACGCCGTCATCTGAGTGAAATAACTTTAAGTCTGGCACAAAACCTCAATGAAACAAACGAACTCTCTAGAATTTCGGAAGTAGGTCTATATTAGTCCTCTGCCAATTATAATTGGAACTATTTCCATGTAATGCGGTCAATAATAAATATTTATAATATCAGTATATAACAGTTAATATTACACAGAGCTATTGGTCCTTGCATACATTGGAAAGAATGACAAGGGACTGTCGGGTTTGATTTATTCCGAAAAATTCAGTAGCTATTGTTATTATGTGGGTTTTTTTTATATAAAATAAAGTTCAAAATGGGAAAAATTTCGAGATTGCACTCGGTCTAGTATTTAACCTCGGACTGAACTATAATACGCCGGAGTTACTTTCCTGTGAGTGCATGGCTATTCTAAAATATGTACTTAACTCATCATGTAGGGGCCTACACCATACAACATGCACGATTGAACAGCATCATGTATATATCTGTAAACCATGTTTATATTTATATATAGGTCTATTTTTGGACCAGACTTCCTTTTAAATTAAACAAGGGTCGTCTGTATAAAAACGCTTTCAATATTAAGGGCTAAGTTTACTAAATTGTGGAGATTCGCTCATACGGCTGTACTCTGCGAAAAAGAAAAAATATATAGTATATCACGATTATAATGTTAATAGCGAACAGTTTTAACCACTATCAATATATACTGCAATTAATTTTAAATAGACAATAATTATTGCATAAGCATTTAGAAGTCGAGACACTTAGAATAACATATGATATTATGGATAAATATATCTTATAAATATACCAGAAGTTGTTTATCCATAATTTCTTATATTATTCTCATAATTATTTCGATTTTTTACATAAAATTTAATAGTATTATAGTCATACCTCAAGCCATTTTCAACTTAAATGTTTAATGTAATAAAATAAATGGAATAGTAGAGAACCAGACAGTTTTATTTGTAACAAAAAATGCTGAACTTTTCAACTTGTGGGTATATACCGGTATTTATTGAGAAGCAACGTTTCGGTCTAGTCGCTAAGACCGTTTTCAAGCAATGATTACCAATCGTTGATTGATGGAATAATCAATCCATAAAAATCAGTCAATGAAATCTGTTGAGATTTGTAATCATTGCTTGATAACGGTCTCAGCAATTAGACCGAGACATTGGTCGTCAATATATACAGAGATGTTGAAAATCCACCAAAAGTTATGTTTTGTTATACGTTCCTAGCTTTTAAATGCCGCTTAAACAAGTTTTCGATATAGTTTGTAAATACGGAAATTTCAACAGAGTATGACAGCGTATATTGAAGAGTAAGTAAGCTCTATTAAAACTACAATATTATGTGTGCGGAAATCGTGTCCATAAATTAATCGATTAGGGAAACGGAGCCTGCGATCTCAGACTGGGCCAGGTCACCAGGATCTCGACCTATCCAGGACATTCTGGAAGAAAGGATAATTCCAGATTTCAGTATAATCCCTTTTTGAAGACTGACTCATCGATCGAATTTTGTGCTTTCTTTTTTTATCAATTCATCTGACCTGAATTGAGGTTAAACAGACATCTTTCTGTAGGCAGGCGATCTTGGTACAGCTTCAATTTCTATTTATATCCACTTTTTAATAGTAGTCACAAAACACTCGATGTATCTGCAAAGGTTTTTACTTACCTAGGCGTATACCTATTAAATTGGGATATTTATTCAAACACTTAAAGTAAACACGACTCTTCTATCTGCTTAGTTATTCTTTTTTACTCTATACCGTCCACCTTATGCAAGGCTATTTGGCTACTGAGATCGTGTGGTGTTGTTCCGTGTGATCGAATCAACATTTATTTTATTACGCTTAGAGAAAATGGCTCTTTGCACGAGTTCAGTTTCCATTTAACGTGGGAAGTTCGTTATCGTCATATATAGGCCTAAGTGCATTACGGCGCTAAGCACCAGTTAAATTAAGAAACGAGCTATTTATAATAAATGTAAAAAAAATGTAATACAAACAATAATCAAAACATAACGCCAGACTATGGGTAGACCTACCAACTTATCTTACCCAGAACGAATTCTTTCATGTTTAGTGCCTCATTTTTCAAGTGCCTGTGAAACAACATATTACACTTACATTTTTACGTGAAAAATACATTTTAAACAATCCCATGCACCGTCTATCAGTCTACAAGTTCTACACCACGTCCTTAACTGGTTCTGTAAAACGATTGGCTAAGACATACGGAATTCCGGTGTTTGTATAGTATGAACTTGTTTAGCCCATTAAAGTTAACATAAACACAAGCCATGTGTTAGATAAAGTTGAAAGTCTGGCTGCATTAAGCCTGAAAGGGTTTATATCAAATTTCCGGCGTGAGAATCGGTGCACAAGACCTTTGTTCACATGATGGTTAGTGAGTGCCCTTGGTCTCTCTGGGAGCAGCGCGGGGAAATTATGCCAATTTGATGCACATCGTGCATTGTGTATTTCCACATTGCTGTTGTCTGGTATCTTATTATTATTTAGTGTCTGGGAGATCGTGGGTGATTATTTCATCCGTTACGGGCTGGTATGACGTCATCACGAAATAACCTTAATTATACGGTATATAAAACGCCAATCATAGAAACAACTGTGTCCATATATAAGGACCTGAGGGCAATGGCCATTCCTCTGAACATTACGCTCAGAATGTTTAAAAGAAGGGCTCTTTTTGTATTTTGAACCAGAAATTGTTCACTCTATTCAAGTCAGTCGTCCCTCTAAAATTTGGATTTACGTTTTAAAAAAAAATCCAAGGCTCTTTAACAAACAATTCTGTAACTCCGCGTTGCTAGAATAATACCCAGTGGCATTTCAGAGCCTAGACTAATACATTTGTTTAGATTTGTCTGCTCAAATTACGCAAGGGGCAAGCTTTTTGGTGGATGTATATATTTTAAGGTTGAAAGATGCGAAGCAGCTTTGCAACTTATATAGAGTGACTGGTTTCTGCTAACTCTGACTAAGGGCGGTTTGTTTCCGGCTCATATCCACGCTGTCACACTTATAGCACTGGAGGAAAATTATCTTTCCAACATAGTTTAAACTTTTCGTGATTTCAATTTTTTGGGTTGTGTTTATAATATCACTGCTTAGGTATACCGTTGAAATACACCAACTTCATGTAAATGAAATAGCCTATACCCTTGAGCACTGCCTTTAACACCAATCTATCGGCCCAAAATAAATGGTTTCTGTTCGTGATTTTTCGTATTCGGGATAACTTCATATTTTGAAATTCCACATATTATATTAAGCAGCCGTGGATTTATAAACGATCCTTGAAAAGTAATGTTTGTGCTGTGGTGCCGGCAGCCCGGTGAATCTTTAGAAGTAATTAGCGTATCTACGAAAGCTTGTGCTGAAATAAACCAGTTTATCTCGAAAGTGCTACCATCATCCTGTCTCGATCTATAGCCTGCATGGTGCAAAAACGATTTGATGAATATTTTAGCCTTCGTTATTACATAGTTATCGTGAGACCTGTAAGGAATCAGACATATGGCCCACGGATTTAGGCATCAAGTAAATTTCAGTCATAGACTAAACTACCGCCATCCGGCTTCCTTTTCATTTTCTGAACAATCATCTCACTAAATACTATACTAAAATCTACGTCATCTGGCAAGCTGTTAGGCCAGCGAAAATAAAGACAATACTGTGACGGATAATTTGTATGTTTTTTTTATTAGCTGATACTGAAGCGACTTGTCTACGTAACCAGTTAAGAGACAAGACGGAGGATAAAAAACGAGGATACGCGATTACCATTGATTTCGTTCATACTTCTACATAGATCTGGGCAAATCACATAGTTTGTCTATGCCAAAAAACATCTAAAGAACAAATATGTGCATAATTTGCGAAAGAAAAAAAAAAGAAATAAGAAAATGTAAAAGAACCTAAGTTTCCAAATTGAATAGAAAATATGTGAAAATTACGAAGATTGAAGTTCAAAATTAAGGCGAGCTTTATTGAAGTCGGAAATTGTTCAGATTTTGCCAAGTGAAGATGTTTTTGTTGTTGTAAGGTGGAATAAAATCTGTTCCATCGAACGAAGCGTTTTACTTTTGACAAGTGCAAGTTGCAGTCACTGAGTGCACAGTATCAAGTATGTGGTCAAAGGGCCAATGGAAAAATTCCTATTATTTTCTAACCTAACTATACGGGATGTCGCCTGCTTTTAGCATTCCATTCACGTGGATAAGTTCTAATATGACGTCACCCTGGTTGACACTAAATCTTCTGAGATGCGGAGCTTTCCAGATGCGTTGCCGGATACAGGGAGAGGGCATGTCTATATTTGGATGCCAGTGGTTTATTTTTGTTCACCAATTGTTTTTAGTTTCCTCTTGTCTACAACGTGACTTGTCGGCTCAAATAAACAATAGTCTAGCTGATGTAGAGGCTTTGGTATTTTTTGCGAATGATGACTCGGACAAATTTTGGTATTCGTGATAATTTGGCTCTCTTACAAGCCTACACAGGATTCGGTCAGTCCGCAAACCAACCAAACGAATTGTTTGCGATTGATATCTATTCGTTCTTTTCTGTACCGGTTAACCTTTTACCCCAAACATTTCAGGTCATTCAGTTCACCCGACGACGTTGCTGTGTTCACTGGAATGAGTGTTGCTTACGGAAATTATAGCTTATAGTTAGAATGGCTAACAGCATATGCGCTTACATATGTAGGCCTATCGGTTTAACCAAAAATGTTCTCCAAAATGACATCGTATTTGGATATCTGACGGAAAATTCCTATCTATTTCAATTAAATTGATTTGTAGAAGTTAAAGTAACATACGCACTAAAAAGTTCTAAATTTTGCACTATCACAGAATCTCATGAAAAATTTATATTTTTCTTCAGAAGGACAAGTTAGAGGCTTTCCAATAATTCCAACATCAAATGTGTAGGTTGAAGGCGAGTTTTATAATAGCTAAAAAACTAAAAACTGAATTTTCTGTCAGGATATTATTATTTCGATATGTCAATCAGCTGTCATAACTGAGCCTTCCTTAGATGTACCGACGTTACACCAAGTCAAACGTTAATTAGCCCCGCCCCCATCCACTATTCAAAATCTTAACTCATTCCATGTAAGGCCATGAACCCGGCGAGATCAAAAGCTTTACTTGAGGCATACGAGGAAAAATGGCCGACCTTCCTTACGCTGAATTCTAATTATTGCATGATTTCTCCTGGCTATTACTAGCCTTGAACCAATTTAATTATTTTCATTTCAAAGTAATTGTTTTAGTTTATGCACAAACTTCAAGGCTAAAATCAAGGCAATCAGAATTTGTTGCAAAACCCTAATTTTAAGTGCTTAAGTTACTTTAAAGAAAAATTTAGATATATTAAGTAAGTGTATGGTCCTAAAAACGTCGCTAATAATTTGTAACTCAATAGAGAGGATGTGTTTGTGGCAGACAGGAGAAGATTTTAAGGTTAAATTTAACTCTTGAAAAAAAAAAATACTTTAACTACAACCCTAACAATAACCCTAAATTTACACTAACCCTAGTGCCAGAAGTAACTCTCCTATGATATTTAATAATTTCTATAAAATTAAAAAATTTATTAAATATCATAGGAGAGTTACTTCTGGCACTACACTAACCCTAACCTTCGGCGTAGCAGCTTTAGGAACCAGTCTTTCTTTTTGAGAACTGTATTGATGTGCTTTACATCTTTACCTAAAATATTAAGCAGCAAAGAAAATCGTATCATTTCTATATGTAAAGTCGCTTATAGATCAATACTTTTATCAATACTCGTAAGTTTTACGCCCATGCTTAATTTCCAAGAGGGCACAGTTTGGTCGTGGCTTCAACAGTACGTGCCTCCTTATAGGGTGAGCGTTGAACGCGTTCCTTCGGTGTACCAGTTATCAGCTCAAACGTCTTGTCGACTACAGGTATGTATGGGAAGTTCCCCGTACCTGCGGAGATTGGGGAGAGGGCTGTACGAGGTTTCTTTTGTACAGGTACTGTTTTTCTAGGGTTAAATTTTGAGTAATTTGGGTTATTTTTGTGTGCAAGAAATACATAAATAAATCATGGCACAAACAGTCCACCATACGTACATTTTACTTACAGTAATTTAAATGGCTTTCACTGGAAAACTAGAAATCCTACAAAAAAATGTAATAGTTTTTTTAACAACTTGGTACGGTCTGTAATATCACTATTTTTTGTTTGTTTGGTTTACTTCCCATTTAAACAACAATTAAATAATTAAACAGGGGCTTGTTTTGTAGGCCACAGTTGTTTAACAATTATCTCTTATTAGCTTAATGGCAGTTTAAAGTGTTCAAATTCTGGGAAAATTACTACCAGTATAGCAAGGATTGTAACAAACCAGTTCGAAATTTAGCGAAAATAACGGCATGCACTGAGGGATTATGGCCCCCGTACTTTGTACTTGATGACCCCGTGATGTCACTATGCCTCTCATTCTTCGTTGGATACGCGCTTAGATTGCTATCACTCCCTACTCGCGTTAGGCTGTTTATTTTCGCTCCCTCGTTCATAAATATTGATATTGCATTTTGAGAGATGTAATTACATACCATTGCTGTATCAAATGAGGAGTTACTTGTACTTGATGATCTTGCCACCCACAGTACGCCTAACACTCTTGAAAATTTTATTCACTTTCATGAATGCAGTTTTACAAAAACGGTATTTTATGAATGAGCCAAAACACAGTTATAGGCCTACTTGTGAATTAAATTAATGAACATAAATGTTTGTGAATTTTTTTATTTCGCAGTTTGCTAAAACTAAAAGTTCAATGGTAACACAGTGCACTGAGGCCCGTTTCACAAAACGATCTTAGCTTACGTTGAACGTAACTACCATGACAACACAATGTCTCCAGTACTGGTACATGTGGTGGCTTGTTCTGAAGTTACGAAGACAAGATGGAATTTCTCCAATCACTGAAGATCACTCGAGGTCTCTCCTATGTATGACGAAAACATGACAGATCTCTGAGGCCAGATCTCTGATTGATTGATTATTTATAGATGTTAGACCTACATACCTTGGCCGCTTAAAATATGATTTATTGCAGAGGAGGGTTGTTCAAACCTCCGCTGGCCAAACAGCTTGCCAGATGACGTTGATTTCACAAATTAAGAAAATGACATCACACTATAATAGAAGTTTGTTGTTACCCCTCGGCGTCTGACTGGCCGTTACAGCTTTGAACAATCGAACCCTTCGGCCAGTCTTACGAAGCGAACGTATAAGGAAATATCGTAGGGCTTATTTTTCGAGTAAGACTTTTCATCCCGGAATAAAGTCTTATAAACGTACAAGCTATATTCCTAGACTCCGTAGCACTGTCCCCTGAACGTTAAACACTTCTGAGTTTTAATTTACAGAAATGAAATATCATGAGCAAAGAGGGAAAATATGAAATGCAAAAAGTTAAAGTTGAAAACACTTTCAAATTAAAAATAAAAGCATTTTTTTCAAATGCTTAAAATATAACGTAACGGAGTTATAAAATCCTCAATTTGTATTTCTCTCGACAGCTTCTTAATGACTCCATTTCAACGCATAAGGCGACTTTAACCCAGCAAACGGACTTAATACTCGTAAAGCCTATATATCAATCTGATGTGTGAAAACGTGGTCTACTTCTTCTCAATTAGCGTGAACCTGGCTTCCGTTTTTGTTTCCTTAAGGATTTGAGACCTTCCGCGAATTGTTTGCTCGAGTTAAGTACAAATGCCTGCAGGGCTCAGCTTGTGAATTTGTAAGATCCGAAACAAAACAATACATACTCATGAGTAATGGCCCCGTGCTCGTAAATGATGTGTCCATACCAATTTTACTGGTGTCTATATCCTCACAAGTACTATAAGCACATTGCGTTATGAATCAGTTGGTGGCTGGGTGGAAGTTTCCTGTACCCTGGTGCTATGAGTCGTGTTTTGAGGGCATCATGAAGCCAGTTGCTGTGTCGTCCTGTTTTGAGGGCATCATGAAGCCAGTTGCTGTGCCGTCCTGCTTTGAGTCCTGTCCTTGTCCCGGGGCGTCTTTGTCTGCTGAGTGTCGTTGAGAGTGGTCTCATTCACCTATTGGGCTAGCACGCCGTCATATGAGCGAAATAACCTTAAATACGGCACGAAACCCTAATCGAAAAATCAATGCAAACACTATGAAACATATTTTGTTAATATTTATTATTATTTACAGCAGTTTCATTGTGGATTAAGTTCATATTTCCAGATCTGGGTCCACTTTCATAAAATGCAGTTCTATTTAATACGTCACTTTAAACTGAAAGGCATAACAACATCGTATGGGGTTTTAATATCGTGCGAAAGTTGAACTTTCCACAGATCAGTGTGGATTTCCCGCCAAAAATGTCATCCTGTCGAGTTCAGTACAAATATCTAAATTGAACAAGTTGACATCGTATGGTCACTTTTAGTGCAGCAGAGCAGATGCGACGAGCCTGTGGATGACTTGCAGACAGTTCTCTACATGTATAACGTCATACAAGTCTTAAAGATTACAATTTCATTTTCGTGAGCCAATTGGCTTACTGACATTAAAATGTTTAATGCAATGTACGTTCTTGAATTATTTACACTCGCCTATAAACCAATATGTAGGAGGTTATCACGTATGCTAATGTCAATACTCGTGTCAAAATAGAATCCCTCAGTCAACAGACAAGTTCGTTCATTAGTCCCTATAGTCGCTGTACTACCTTATACCTCTTAAACATCAATTCAGTACCTAACAGAGCGCAGTACATATAAACACCTGTTGTCAGCTTTACGACATATGTTCAAGTTAAACTAGCGTCTAATAGGATTGCTGGCCCAGTCAAATATTGTCTGGAATCTGAAATTATAAAAAAGAATATTCGTCTCAAGGGAACTCTTTAGATTATTTATTTTTCGCCATTACAATGTTTACCAATGGCAGTAAAAACTATCTTGATTTGATCCCTGGTTTCTTTTCGCCATTTCTTCTACAGCGGGAACAGTCTCGGGCTAAGAACAGCACCCTGGCTGACCGTCTCATAGCCCCACCACACGGACTGACAAACGGCAGCAATGGCATGAGACTTCTGTCTGACGAAGAAACGCGGTAAGTACAAGTGTACAAAATATATACTAATGAAATAGAGACAATGGCGCGAAACCAATAATAATATATGTTTTATTTTCCTATATCGGTTTAAATTATCATTTTCCAGAGTCATCAGCTTTCATTGGAGCTTTGCATAAATTTGTTAATAGTTAAACCGAAATTAAGAAACTAAACATGTTCTGTTTATCAGTTCTCAGACTTGTTACAGTGGTTAATAGGATTATCTAACAGTTCAATAAATGTCATAACTTTAAATGTTATTAAGGAACTAATTGGATGCTTCCATCGTGGAAGAGGCACCTAGCCATCCACACTTGACAGGGTCAGCCACTAGAGCAGTAAGACCCCTCTGCGATGATATCATACAAAAATGTACCGTGCAATATATTTAATATATGGAACAAACTCCCTCTCTGCCTTAAATCTATAAAATCTATGTCGCTGATTATTATATATCATACTTATATATTTACTTGTACTGTTTTAATTTAACGATTTATTTGTAATACTTGTCACCAACAACTCTGTTTGTAAAAGCAAATTAAAAAAATTTCATGGGATAGAACAATCCTATTGTGCTTTATTCCCACCAAAATAATTTAGATTTCAATTATATAAATTTGTCATTTCTTCTATGTAATATTATATTCTTGAACGTTACTAATTGTTAAAATTTTGGTGAATAAAGTCAAATCACATCAAATCAAATAATAATAATTATAGGTAAACGTGAACGAGAGTTTGAGTCAATAAACACTACCAGTGGCTCTTCATAATAATGGTATTCAGGCCATTGTAAATTTATCTATCCCATTTCCAATCAATCAATCAATCAATCAAGTAATAAATCAAACAATTAATCAATAGTAGTGAGTATTGATCTTAAATTCTTTTTTTTCTGTAAACAGATTTGATCCGTACCAAGTATTTGAGGTGAGTTTTTAAAACTGATCACTAGTTTTCGTTTTTGTAAGTAAAGTCAAGTATAAGACATTCATTAAAGACGACGAAAAGCAGAAGAAGAGATGTGTTAAGCTAATACAAGTGTGAATATCATGGTGGTTTGAAGACCAATGAGTTTATGAGCTTTCAATCACTTTCTTACAAATTTGTATAAGCTACTTATTTATATAACTTACATTTATAATTCGGTTTTCGAAAAAGTTGAAACATTTGAAGTGCTTGGTAATTATCTGAAGTCTGCTGATATATATATGTATCTCGCAAGTCTTAAAAGTAGGACAAGTGTCGAAACATTTGAATCATTACAGCTGACATTCATACCACAATATCTCATTATATGTCTTCCTATTTCAAGGGCCCTGGGACTAGGGCTGTAGCCAGTAGGTTTCCAGATAGCATTGCTACTGCCATAGTCGGTGGTGGAGGGACATCCTCTTTCCAACACCTGAGCTAACATTCGCTTGGATTGCTGTCATTGCTAACTGCTGGAATACACCACGGTCATATAAGTGAAATGCCCTTGAGCACGGCGTCAAACTACAATCCATAAATCATCCGTATTTCAAGGTCTAAACATTGATTACTTGTTCTAAGTGTATCTAAAAGAAGTGACCACAGCAGACGCAGTTTGCAAACAAAATTTCAAAGCAAACATCTTTCTTCATCTTCTTTAGTTTTTTGTAAAACAGATGACTCACACGACTTTTATAACTATTGTCAAACTTTCTTGATGCTGGCGGCTTGCAGTGTGATGTCAAACTTCTGGCGTAGCTGGTTTCAACTTCGTTTATGTGCTCTAAATTTTTTAGAAGTTAAAATTCTCTGTTCAATTTTTAGGTGGAACATAAACCCTGTTTGCTGCTCCACGCCAAAGTGGTTTGTGGAAGGAACGTCACTAAAGGATGGGCCGCCGACTTACGTGAGTTGCCACAAATACACAAATTACATCGATCGTGTAAACATTCGCATACATTATTTATTATTAAAACTGCAAATTGAACAGTTTTTCAACTGTTATTGTCACACAACTATGTACGGTTATAATCATATTAACTTTTTCAAAATCAAATGCCTCATACACGTTCCGAGATTCAAACCAGAACCCTGCGAATTCTGCAATGGACCATAATACAATGTACACAAATTCGTAGTCTCCATTCGTAAAACTCATTAAATCTATTCGAAGATAGCTTTCAAAGTTATGAATTTAAATTTTTTAAACTATGACTTTCTGTGATACCGACATATCCTATAGCGTGTCTTAAATGAAATTTTTAATTTTACTAGCGGATTTGTTTATACATAGACATTTATATAATGCCCATTTACTTCTATTGAGATATATTTACTTGATAGTCGATACTCCGGACCCGTATGTTGAGCTTCGGATTCGAAATGCGCCCGATGGACGAAAAAGAACAACTACAATAGACAACGAACCCAATCCCGTCTGGAACGAGAAGTTCGTTTTTCTTTTGGATCGAAGTGTGAAAAATGTTATACGTAAGTGGAGATTTTAAACTTGTTACCCGACGCATGCTTCCAACATATCAACGACATGCTTTCACCGATTTTAGGCTTTGGAACCTTTTCTCTAGCTGAAGCCGTTGTCACTTTTCATTAATTTCGAGGGCAGCATTTGAAGCACAAAAAAACCAAATATGTTTGTTATAATCACAGATTTGTCCAAAATTTGACAACAGCGAGCAAATTAACGTCAAATGTCAGAATTCAGTTCCAGTGTCAGTTATTCCAGGTATGGTTTATAACCCGTCTCCTGTAATATACATAATATACATTAAGTGTTCAAGTTGGCTTTATCGCCAACAGGTATATTGTTTAACATTAGATTATGACACACTAATCTGTGCTCTCGACACTAGAGCTTGATTAAGGAAATAACACAACTTCAACATGCTTTTGTTTGCTCTTACGTTAAGTAAACGTTTCGACCATGATCAACAGCCGATCAAAGTGTTTTTCTAAGGTTTGAGTACAGGTCAAAACATTATAAAAAGCTATACTCGTATTCTATTTGACCAGATTGACACATTCGACACACTCCTTGAACTCTAGGGATGTTGTTATATCTACCGGTTACATATACATACGAGACTAATAATTACATTATTTCTTCAATATAGATGTTGAAGTTTTATTTCATTTTGAATTAGTTTTTGCAAATGCCGAGTCAATAAATATTTTTTACAGAAGGTTCATATTTTGTTTGTTTCATTAATCACAGATATCAGTTTGATGGAAGACAATTACGTCATGGATACGACGATTGGCTCGTGCTACTTTGACGTCAGAAATCTCGTTATGAACAAATGCACCATAAAGACTTTTATATTCAATGAGGTAATCTATTGTATAACGTCAGAAACTCTCAGTTGTCATGTGATACTAACTTAGCATGTTACTTATACAATTGATTAAAATGAAAAGGGCACCGATTTTCGATCAGATTTTACTGT
>JAVFBZ010139542.1:3605-18283 GCA_032466195.1 Katharina tunicata
TATATCTATATGTCAAAGGGAAGAATAACTTACTATCGATCACAAACAAAATAAAAAAAAATAACTGGGCAGACGGACAGACATGGTAACAGCATAATCCCTTTGGAATTATATCTATATGTCAAAGGGAAGAATAACTTACTATCGATCACAAACAAAATAAAAAAAAATAACTGGGCAGACGGATAGACATAGTAACAGCATAACCCCTTTGGAATTATATCTATATGTCAAAGGGAAGAATAACTTACTATCGATCACAAACAAAATAAAAAAAAATAACTGGGCAGCAGACAGACATGGTGAGTTAGTGACAGTATAACCCCTTTGGAATAATATGTCAAAGGTATGAATACCTTACCAAAAAAAAAGAAACAAGGGATACATAGTCACACAATATACCACTGTTTTAATGATTTCATACTGGTTGCATTGTATGGACACTGCAGTATACAACAAAATTAACTGGTTTTCTCTCACGCACCTATTGTTTATAAGATCACACATCCAAAGCAGTGTCATGTTGAAATGACAATGACGAGACCAAGCCTTATTATCACTGCTTAGTTGTAAATATCAGTGCAATAAAGTCATCAAATATCAAAACCTGCATGACACTTTAAATTCAGTTTTTCTTTCTATCAAAGTTAAAAACTACAAAATATTAGTTTTAACATATCCGGCCATCTCAAAACATACATGAAACTTCAAAGCCAGTTCCTTTGCGAACAAAGTTACGTAATTTAAAATATTTAACTTTATAAAAATACCAGCTCTAACAAGCCCCCTTTTTACCACAGCTGAAGTATTTAAAGTATTTTACCCCTTTCAAATAAACTGACCTTATTATCAAAACATAATTGGAATTTACAAGCTGTTACACTTTTTGTGAACCCAATATTAAATACGTAATTTTCTTTATGAAATATTAGCGCAAACCTTTTACAAAATTTATATGAAAACAAAAATGCGTAAACTTATGAAACTTTTGAAGCTTGACACCACAAATAAAATAACTAAATAAATTCCTAGCCTATAAAACATTTGAGGGGTCAAAATGTCCTTTCAACTGTTTGAACCAGATATAAATTTCTCAATGAGATGATCTGCTGCAAATTCCCAAAGAGATCTGAGCTCTGTTTTGTTCAATTGTTCTTTGTTTTATTGGGGTTTTACTCTGTATTTAAGGTTATTTCACTTATGTGATGGCAGTGCAGCTCAATACGTTTACAAAATTAAAAAACAGTACACCCTAACAAATCCGGATCTGATGCCCCTCAGCTCAGATGGCCTCATGTCACACGAGGCTCCCAACCAACCATCCGCCTGCTTTGTTTAATATGCTTATCTAAAAAAATGTACAAATCCTGTAAACTGATTGATTGATTGATTGGTTGGTTGGTATTATTGCCGTGCTCAAGGGTATTTCACTTATATGACAACAGTGTAAATGTATTCCAACCGAGCCAACGACTCTTAACACAACCATAAAATGTCTAGTCACTTTAGTATTTTTGCTGTTGAAAAGATGATGTTCCTCCAGCACTAAGTATGACATAATGAATATAATTCGAAAACCTACTGCCCTTAGTCAGAGGGCTCCTGTAAAATGAATTTCCGTTTTTGGGGGGGGCTAAAATAGTATAGTAGACTTTGAGAATCTAGTACAGAAAAATTTTGCTAGCTGATATACCCTTACTAAATCTAGCCTATGACCCTAAGAGTCAGGCATTGCATACCCTGCTGTAATTGGTCGCCACCTAGACCACTGAACACTATCTGCAAAACAAAATGTGATCAAAAACCTTTTATGAACAGTTGCACATTTTTACGCCCATCTGATGCTATTCAAAACTCTTTTCTCCTATTAGGTCAGCTCTACGTATAATTATATCACCTGATTTTAAAGCTGATTAACGATTAAAGAAAGTGACTAATTTCTAATTAAAATCCTGTATTATGTAAGTGCTCGCATAATAATCGGCTCATCCATTAACGATTCAAGACACTCTCCGACAGTTTCATTATGTGCGGTAAAAAGCTACTGCGATAGATCAAAACATACACTGGGTATTAATGAGAGTATTAATTGGCAAATTAACGTCTGTAAATGATAAATGGTTCGTTTCATTCTAAGTTAATTAACCCAATCAGCAATGCTTATCAAAGCAGCTTTAAACTATGCTGATTGAAGACTTGAAAACTGATTATAGTACACATTACCTGGCAAACGTTATATTGGGTCACGGAGTCATCAAAACATATATTATCATCACATGATTGTTAGCTTGTTTGATTGTTGTTTTATGCAGTACTTAAGTCAATGAATGTCCTGTGGTGTGACAAAGACGTCTCGGCACAAGGACAAGACGCAACAAATCCGCTTCTTGACGCCCGATAGATCAAAGAGCACCAGGGCACAGGATGCTCCCACCCAACCAGCCGCAATATTGACTTTTGAAACTTTTTATTACAATTCTATGGAATAAAAGTACTGAGTAATTAAGCCCTTCAGGCCTTCTTGTTAAGGAGATATTAAAGCTACATCTAAAAAGCTTAAATCACAGATTCCAGTCTTCCATATCACAGGTTCTAAAAAGACTTAATAAAAATATCTCCATGTGTTTGATTTTCTTTCTGTGCAAAAAAAGTAAGGGTTGCAACTTGCAAGAGCAAGACTGTCTGGGTTTTCATTTGATAAGAAAATGATGACCAGTGTTCTGACCATTACCTTATAAAGCTGTTCACAAGTGACCCAGAGGTCATGGTCATTGGTCAAGGTCATGGAGGGTGCTCAAAGAGACTCTCTGAGCTAAGGAGGCTGATTTGTTGTGGTGCGACTGGTGCCCTATTTTGCATCTATTTTATTGCACCAAGGGTGGTTTCCTTCACTCATTGGGGCGGATTGTCAAAACTTAAGTGAAAAAAATCTCATAAACCACAATCTACAAATAAACCAACCAATATAGTGTAGTCGCCACTCCTATACCACAATATCATACAAAACCTATCATTGAAATGTGAAATGTTTCAACTTCGCAAGAATCCTAAACAACTCTCATAAAAGGTGCACAAAATTTCTCCTTAAAACTCATCTTGAATAAAAGCTTCTCTCAATCGTTATTTGCAGGAGGTTATCTGTACCCCTGTTTAAGCTCCAGTGTTATCTTCTATTTGATCAACCTGGGCTTTGGATGTAGTATTTACCAGGTAAATGTGTGGGCGGATGGACAGGTGAAAGCACATAAAACAGACAGGTAGACAAAAGACAAAACTGTACTGTGGAAGCACAGTTCTGGCCATTTCTAAATATATTCGTTTTGGAATTTAGTGTTTTCACTTACATTTTTTATGATTAAATCAGTTAAAAATGTTCTTTGGAGAAATATCTCAAAGCATATTTTGTGGAATGTCTAATAAAACATTTCCAAACTGACAGGAATACCAAAAGGCTGATGTCATTGGATATTTTGTCCTTTAACTGTCTAGATAGCTGGAAATGGGACGAACAGAAACAGTTGGAATCTAGTCTCTTGCCATCGAGGTTGGATTGTCTTGGTTCAATGAGAGGGAATTAACAGGTGATTTAAACAGTACAAAAAGAACCCGCCATTCACATAGGTGTGTTCTTAAACCATCCCCAACACTACACTGATCATATTGACTTTAACGAGATAACAGGTAAACATCAATACATACAGCTACAGCTACAATTTCTCTGTTCTCTGACTAAGGTTAGAGATGTTCATTTGCAAATGTAGTCCTAAATAAGCTTGAAAATGAGACCACACTTTTTTTCAAAGTTTCTGGCCAAATTAAAATTTGACATAAAATTTAAATAAAAATGACATGGCTTCAACATGACCTTCATGCAGATCTGGTACAGGGCCGGTAGACACAATTTTGAGGAAAAAAAAAAATTGTTTTCTTTTTTATCTCTAACATATATGATTGTATGTAACATCATTGGTCGAGACGCATCAATTTCTGATGATCATTCACTGTTTATGTATATCAATAATATCATACCTTGCCTATGCTACAGATATCAGTAACTGAAATGTCTTTCAACAAAGTTTCTCATCCATTTTAATTTTTTCTATTGAAAAAAAAAAATAAAATTAATTAAAAGTACCCTTTGAAATTAAAAAGAAAGAAAGAGGGAACTGATTTTTTCGTTTCAATTACATTCCATAAATGACATTTATCTTCAAATGTGCCATATCATAAAATATACCATCTATTGAAAAGCAGGACATGTTCTAAAAACATTCTAAAATAGAGAATCAAATCATTCTCCCTACCTTCAAGTTTTTAGACTCTAAGGTATTGACTGTCCATCTTGTTGTTCACCTATAAAACCCCTCTTTGCTGTTATATAGCAAGTCAGTTTATAGTTGATTAGATGGCACTGCTTTATGGTTTTATATTGGTTTTTTTTCTGCCTTTTATAGACTTTAAATTGTATCGTCCCTGTGACAACATTTTTCTCTATTAAATTTTGAATCAGTTGGCAGTAAAATTTTAATGATTCTTTCGTTAGTGCACTTTTCTGCAGAAACCGTACTAAGACAACTACAAGAATGGCTTGTCATTACAGTAGTGTTAATAATCTTCTCAATCTCCAGAAAGATACGAGCCTATTTTAGTATGGTTTCAACTTGTTTGGCTATGGTCGAAGCAGCAATACAGTTGGCTTTTATTCTCACGAATCACAACACTATCAAATATCCTCATTGGGAACTAATAAATCGGCAGCAGATACTAAATCCCTAAACCAAACAGACATTAACGTTTTTCGAACACAGGTGCAAAGTCCCTAATGAGTTTTCTCCGTCCAGGTGTGAAATCCAATGAGATCTATATTGCTCAGGTGTTAGGAGATTAACTTCCTATTATTGCCCAGCTCTTTAGATAGAAGTACTTACTAGCAATATTAGTTTCTTGCCCTGCATATAAATTATATATTCAGACTGAAATTAGAGCTTGAATGTGAATAACAGTGAGTGATAAGCAATATCATTTAATATGGTGGAAATATTGAGATCTTTATATAGATTTATACCCATAATAGTTTGTTTATGGGTAAATTTATATTTTTATCAAGAGTAATCACACTGGCACAGGGATATAGATATAGATATATATATATTTTTGTATAAATGTAGAGAAAGAAAATTTTGCTTTTCCCATTGGAGGCAAGCAAAATTTTCTTTCACTAGATTTATTAAATATATGCTCAATGATGGGATCATTTAACTGCATATCTGTTGAAAATCTATTTTTCTCTATTAAAAACATTGAAGGTGTGTTACAAATATTCTTATGGCTGGGTAAAACCAGGCCTTTGTCATAATAAACCTATAAAATTGCTTGTAAAACTCTTGTTTATTGACTATTTCAAAAAGTTGCCTATATGCTATATCAACAATCAGTTGACTTTCAAAACCAGGATATTACCATACACCACATAAAGTTTCTAGTTGTATTGCAATCTGTTGTATTGAACCATTTTCATTTCCAAACATTGGTAAGTGCATCAGTTCAAATCAGATAATGAAAAAAAAATCCTGTACTTTCATAATGGTAAAGTTTTTTTTTTTTTTAATTTAAAATCAATGTGCAGTTATCAGATCAATAGCTATGTTCTGATTTTTTATTTTATTGCATTCGTTTCTGACAAAAATGTAGTTGAAATCCTTTAAATCATTTGTCAGACATTTCAATTTTAAACTTGCCCAGCATGACTTGATTTTGTCAAATGTTGTAAAAAGGTAAGCTCTACAATCATCTTTAAAATTCTATAGTTGTATTTTATTATATATTGGTGACTGACTTATTAAGAATATAAAAACATCACTTCATTTCACAGAGATATCAGTTGTCATTTTAAGAAGAATAGAATCCACTCCACATCAATATACCATTACTAGTAATATAATCTGGTCAGATCTTCAGATATAATAGGACAATAAACTGACAGCTGAATTAGTTTAATAATCCCTGTACACTGAACAATAAGTTAGTACTATATGTCAATACGATAACTCTCGGACCTTTGTTCATAAAGCTCAATAATATTAAAGGAAATATATAACAGCTTTCTTCTGGCTGTAAGGGGTCTATAGAGGTGGATAAAGTCTTTGTGAAAAGGCAATAAGCCTTTAGTGTTTCAACAAGTAAAGCAGGCCTGGCAATTGACTGCAACAATTTTAACAACAAAATTTAATAATTTCGTTACGATTTAAATATTATTCTGATGAATGAAATTCAAGCAGGTAGAAATAGCATTCAGCAACCACCTTACAGCATCAGTAATGCACACATTCACCATGATAGACTGCAGACATTGATAGCATGCGTGTAATGAATTCCTATAGACTATTGAGCTTGATATAATTAATTCACTGGGAGTCTAACAAGCCATGTGTTAAGGGGATTATATATTCTGTCACATGGCCTCTGGGCCTGTTCACGTGTCTGTCACCACGTTACCTGCCCCACCCCTGAACATGAATCAAGGCCTGAAACCCCACCCCTTCAACAAAGCCAGCTTCAAATGTGGGAATTCCAGCATTTTCTCACCACCCCATGTGGTGTACACATGTCAGCCAAAGCCATTCCTTTAGTTTTACGACCGACAAAGTCTATGGACTCCGAAATTCTCCGTTTTACAGCCCTATAAACAGGCGTCCATTTGCTGGGAGAAATGGGCTACATAAAACTTGGTTTCTGTGTAGCAGCAGTGGTAAAAATGCCTGAGGCTAAGTTGAAGGGATAGGTCATGTTCTTATGACTTTATTCCTTCTGTGACCCTGATCCCAAAAGTCCCCCTCGGCTAAAGGTATAAGTTAGTTGTAACAGAATAAAACTCGGTCGGCCAGGCAAATTCAAAGCGTGTTGAAGGGCAAGCCGCTGAGCCGCCGTTCGCCAAGACGACTACTCCCTTCTGAGGCTAGACAAGCGCTTAGAGCCCCGGCTAAACTTCAAAGGCTAAATCCAAACCAACTAACTACTCACCGATACAGGCGACTCCATGTTGAAGTTTGCTAGATTACATTCGGATTTACTCTTCAGAATTTGATCTTGCAGACTTTTGTCGACGAGAAAACACTCGACTGTAAACAGAAAATAAAAGCCGGTTGTGTTGACATAATACAGACAAGACGTTTAAACTTAGGGCGGTATATGCCTGGAATATACACAAGGACACACTTCACAATTAACTAACAATGAAATCGATTTGTAACGAAACAATTGCAACAAATTGAACATTCTCAACATAGTTACAACTTCCATCACGTATACAACAGGTGTTACAGCAAAGTTACGAAACAGCTTCAACAGATCCAATATTTATTAAACGGTTCATTTTACAATTAACTGTTCTAAAACTTTTACACCAGCAATCCAACTACCGCAACAAATACATTGTTTACGAAATGGTTTTAATTTGTATAAAATCTTATTCGTGTTTTATATTCAACACACACCACCTTGATACAATTTCCTAAAATATAATGTTAGGTGATTGATCAATTGGATATTTACGCCGTAGGGCCTACCTAACGTTATTTCACTCATAAAACGGCCTGCCAGACGCTGGTAACACAAACGACACCTCAGTACATTTACACGACAAAAAACGGACACCGCAGGAAAATAGGCTTCCGACACCACAGGAAAATAGGCTTCCGACACCACAGGAAAATAGGCTTCACGATGAAACTAAGCCCAGGGAGCACCAGGGCACAGGAAGCTCCCACTCATACTCAATTGTCTACGATTAGGAATATATTCTAATTATGCCTGAAACAGGTTTTCAAAAATGGTAAAATAACTTTTCATCAAAGTCTTAACATATGATTTTACACAGAATAAAATTGTAGCAAGTTGGTGTAGTGTCATTAGTTATTTGTGTTTTTTCTAAGGATCTGACAAGCGTCTTATATATTTGAGATATTTATGGTGCAGAGCGTTCCTCGTTAATGTTTATCATAAAAGGAAGAAAATGACGGGCCAAGCATGTTCACGTGAAATAGCAGCAACAGCCTAAATAGACATGTTTTTTCCCTTTCATCCCTTTACTTCTGCTGGGCCACATGATGTCATTTTTCTTTGTTTGTTTGTCCGAATTGTGTCTTGTTCTAGGAGACTTCAAAGGGGGAAATAGGTCTGAACGCTCTGGCATTTCAGACCCCATTCCTCCCAGCTAAATCAAACGGGCTTCGGTGTAGCGACAGTGGTATGTAAACACCGTAAAGCTTACCAGGGGCCAGTCGCTCGAAATGATGCTGTGCAAGCCGGGGGTTTGTCAATAACTGGGCCTACTTTACTTGGCCTCAGATAGCACGGAAAACAGGGATAGAGGCAGGGTGGGGGAGCTTTTGAATAGGCACAAGGAAACCCAGCAAAATTGAGAATATTTTACGACTAGCAAGCAGGAAAAAGAGGATAGAAACACAGGGGAAAAGGCCTTTAGGTGATTGAAACAAAGTAAAAAGGGGTCGAACAGTAACTTCAAAAGCAGGGTTCAGTATTGAAGATTCCGTACCGGGACACATTGGCTCAATACAGGGAAGGATGGATTTGAAGGTTGTTTACCAAAGATGAAGTCTGGATAAATTACGATATAGATTTAAAGACACACGATATCTGCCTATAGATGTCTATTGTGGATGCGAGCTAAAGCATAAACGGAGGTGAAATAGAGCCCTTTGTAATCAGCATAAAAACATTCTCATTTACAGGCTATTGAATGATCTGTACAGGAACTACAGGCGACAAGATTTGAAGTGTGTAAAATTAAAAGAAACTAGTCAGCCGATCAGCCGTGTTTTGGTTTATTTTCGATGCTTAATTCGACAGATCAATGGCTCTCTATATTTCTTCGGCGCACCGCTTCAAGGGCACGTTATACACGCTTGAGCTGAATTTGATCGATGATTTTGTCCTAAGCCGGACCTGGAAGCTACAAATAATCCGCACATTGGAGATCATATAGCAAGGGAAAGATAGCCCGGGAGCCAAGGCACTCAACTGTCGCCCGGTATCTACCCTCGAGGCAGGCGGGAACTAAAGTAAACGTCGTGCGGTCCCTACCTTGATTTGTCCCCTGTGTCGATGCATCAACGCCTAGCCATGCAAATTAAACAGGGCATGAAATAGAAATAACCAAACACATGTAAATAACACAACACTAGTATACAAATCAGAATGAATTAAAATAAAGAAAGAGTAAAACGAATACGTGTATACATATGGCTAAAAAACGTGAATTAGATATAGGCCTATATAAAAAAAACCCCACAAAGTTCTGACAGTCAACACAAAAATACTATTTTTACAAGCATTTACTACCGTTTACTATATAGGGAAATACACTTTACATACAGCTATAGGACATTGCTATGCTTAGGAAAGAATGACAACTGATTGACAAAGTTAATGTAGTTATTTAACAACACAGAGGAGGACCGACTGAAGCTGAAGCGTTATCTATCCTGCTTAAAAGCCGGCTGAAGAAGCTTTCGTCCGTCAACCCTTGAACTAGGCCGAGTGGACAGGCAAAAGTATGCTATCTGGCTATGGTCGTACGCTCAAATTGCCACTCCGCAATGACTTACCATGTTTACTTTGCAATTTTCCCATCATATAACACTCTAGATAAAGTCCGTGGAGACTCCAGTCAAGAAATAACACATAGTTGATAGTAAAGTTCCATAACCGTCGATGTAAGTGAGGAAAACTTCGCGTAAACAACCTGGTACATCCTAAACTGAAACACTGCTGGCTCGATTCATACAGCCAGCTTTCTGTTCGGAGGGGCGGAGTCTAACCGCCATTCGACACGATGTTGATTGACAGGTCGGCGCAGTCCACCAGTGTGGTGAAAACGCAGCTTAGTTTTCTGGTCGATATTTACTCCCATATGAAAGACAAACGTTACACATTAAGACAAGCCAACATTTCGATTCAGTGTGCTAAGTTGAGCAACCTTTGTCGATATTTCTCCTATCTAACAATGCTTGTCGCGCTGTTTGCTTCTTTCACAAACATCCTCTACCCCCTGTTGACGTTGTGAGACACTGACTCGACCTGTGTAAAAACTTATTTGATTGGTGTATTGTTGCGGGAGCCTTTCATCCTTTTTTCCCTGTCTACTTGGCTCATTCACAACATAATCCCTTTGATCTTTACCGACTGAGTATTACGTGCCTAGCTTTCTTGTTACCATTTTAATTTTTCATTGTTCACCAGTAGGCAGAGAACAGGTTAAAAAAAACAGGAGAGTGTAATAAACAGCTTTATTACAGAACTGTCGCGACCTAGCAAGCCGAAAAGATTGAGTCGTCTAATATCTTGTACAAATAATAGTAAAAGGAAAGAAAAGAAAGAAAAAAAACACTTAAGAAGCAAACATAAAGGTGACAATAACGGATGTCAGTCTGTACTGCGTTTGTATAACTTACAATATTATCAAAAAGCAAAATAGTGTTGTGTAAATGCTTCCAATCTTCCAATGCCTACCAAAAAACCCAGAAGTAGAAAATCCGCCAAAGTTCTGATTCGTTACGTCCCAAGCTTCTTAATGCCACTAAAAACAACAATTAGACATGTAGATTGCTTGTTGGTTCTGGGGTCGTGACTTTTCGCAAGTGGAACTAATTTATGGATTTCAACTTAATTCTTTATCGCTTAAGACTACTTTGAGACACAGTTACTTGTGTCTGACTTTCTATCAAGTATGTAATGACTAACATGCACATGATTTCAATGCACACGCAGGAAATTGTTTTTGAAATTGTATTTAATGTTAGCTTTGCTGGAAAAATAATGTTCCTCTAGTGCTATAATTTACTTCACGTAACCATTTTCTTTCATAGGCATTTTAAAGTCGACGCGCTTAAAATGACACAATATTTTATGGATGACAATTTCTGGTATATTTCCGGCCCTAAAATATACATATATGAAAATATATTATAACTTTTAATTGTTTAATTATAAAAATATAATTATAAAATATAATGTATGGTATTATTATACCAGAAGTTTTCATCCATAAAATGTTTTGTTATTCTACTCGTAACCATGAGTTGGATATCATAGTACATGAATCCCAGTACTGTAAACATTCAGCTGTATATGTGTGTATAATATAGCCCAATCAGTCATATCATCATTTTCAGCAGGTATGCAACACATTTTATCTATATGTTCATCAGTCCGTCTGAATGTTTTGGAGATCAAAGACAGATATAGATAGTATATATACTGTGATGGGAAGACAACATCATTCTTTAAACACATTAATATTCAACAGGTGAAAATAAAGTTTGACAAAACACTTCTGTACGTATAAAATCTCACATTCTGGTAACAACAGACATTTTTCAGCTGAAACGTTATTTCCAGACAGCCTATACTAGATGTTGGATTGATTCAGTTCTTAATATAAATAAAGCCAATTTCCAGGGACAAATATACTCCTGAAAATAGATTACCGATGATTGATTGATTGATTGATTGGGAGTTTTACGTCGTACTTAAGGTTATTTCACTTATATGACGACGTACCAGCCCAATGGGTGAAGGAAACCACCTTAGCCACGCGGGCAACACAGAAGACGCGACTACAGATCGGCTTCCTGATGCTTCCTGGGAGCAACAGGACACAGGCGGATCCCATCCAACCACCCGTCAGAGTACCGATGTAAAAATTTAACCGTACCCAGTATGTTATACGATTTGTAATATAGGCTGTAATTTCCCAGTTTTTTTTGCATCCCGCAAATGAATGATCTACAACTTTATTAAGGGTTTCAAAATATCAATAATCAGTTTCACAGCTGTTTTAACAAGTGTGTATTGATCATGTATTGATCTGTGATGGATCGTGATTCTTCAAAAGAAATCTGGGTGATGCAGAGCCTGAAATAAACAGTAAAACATTGCTTACGATCATGCATGGGAAATATACCAGGTTTGTAAAGAATATATGTTGAAAGGGAAGAAAACTTTGATATTATTAATAGACATAATATAGCATGCTAGTATAAGACTTAAAGATTCTTGTTCGATAATCAGAAAATCGCAATTTTATTTTGTGGCGAATACAGGCTCACTATATAAAAACGACCAACTGCTTCGTTTAAGTTGTAATAATAACATTGGGGCGGGGGATGCTATAGATCAGTTCTAGTATATCAGATAGTATGCTTCGAGCTTGCGTTCATGCCGTTAGTACTGAGAACGTATTTTTAATATTATCGCTCAGTACACTAAAGGGAGAAAGGGAGATAATCAGTCAATTATTGAGGCAAACTCTGCATCGCTCTGTCAATCGATAGCTTAAAGCAAAAACCACCCGCGGAAGGTGTGAAGTCAGATTTTACCATAACAAATATGCATGTCTTGTTCGATATCCACGAGGTAAATGATTCAGTGTAGCCCTTTGATCTTCAACGACTCATTTGCATAGCTTTGATCTAACCGGCGTTCCCCAGCATCTCCTTCACGCGAAGTCGTTAGTTGCATAGCACAGTATAGTGGCTTGATAGGATCGAATTCGCCGTATGCAGTCGGCTGGGATATCTGATAACATCAGACTACACGCTCGATCGTTATGTGTGAAAACACAAGGCAAAGTGTTCAATAAAAACGGAGTGTGCTGAAAACTCCGCGCTAAAATAAAGCGATTGGTTCGCCGGACAAAGACAAAACAAAGCCCTTAGAAACACTGGTCGAGCTCATTTCATTTATCGATGTGTCTGTTGCTCTTCCCTAATTAAACTACATAAGCCAAGGTTTGTTTGTAATTAGGCCTTGCCTGGTCACACTAAATGGTTTCATTGGATTTATATTCCACGAGACAAAGTGCCCATTAACCCAGTTATACATGGCTGTTATTTAATAATGTCTTCACGCCAAATCACATCTTAATGATGTACATATCAGTTGCGATGCTACAGCATATGCCCAATCGGTGATTCCCGATACCATGGCTTTGCATTGCCCATAATTAATGTCGGGGATATCTAATTTGAGGATAATTTTCTTGTATGGCGTTTATTGCTTATATTATTCAGAAACAACAGCTTTTGATATCTGACAATTAAAAGATTTTTGACTGATTAAGAAATATAGGCCTTAATTGAAGTAACCTGGGCTCTGTATTTCAATGCTGCTAAATTCAATCCGATGTTCATAACTATAAGAGAATTACAGGAGGTGCAATTAAATGTTGACTATATGGTGTCATCGAGTCTATGGAACAACTATTTAAATTACATCACGCTGCCTAAACTCATCGTCACATTTTTTTGTTATTACCAGTGGCGAAGCTGATCTAAATGGTTCTCGACATGTTGGATTAACATTGCAAAGAATGTTATACATTTGGTGCAAGGGTTACGTATACAAAACGTAACTAAAAACATAACTTTGATGAATTTTCAACTTCTGGGTATGTCGATAAGCGACGTTTCGGCCTAGTTATTAGCCTGCTCAAGTTATGATTACAAATCGCAACCGAATATTTAGTTGGGATTTGTAATGGGTTTTCGAATCATTTGTCGTGTAACAATTTTCGTGGAGCATTTGTCGTGAAACAATCGTCGTGGCGCAATTGTAGTGGGTCATTCATCGTTGCGTTTGTGTCGTTTTTGTTGTGATCAATTATCGTGAAGCGATTGTCGTGCACTATATTTATCTTGGAGCGATGGATGAGAGAAATAACAAATATATTATAAATGCGAATTTGTAGACATAGGGCAAAGTATGCAGTTTAGCTGCTTTTTACCCATAAAACTAAGCCCTCAACGATTAGAAAATATTTGCAAGAAATATTTGTTTGAATAAACTGAAGCAAAAACGCCCAATTCATCGGCTGCTTTCCGATGGGTATGGGTGTATAGGCCTACCTCTTTACAAAAGATCCAACTTGTAACAAATGTTGCTTTCATGTGCACAAAAGCAATTCAATTGAGATGACACGCAATAAACTGTAGCGGTACAAGTAAAAGGCTATCGGATTCATGCTGATGAAGGCGAATTTCAAAGGGAGACATCAAAGGAAAGTGTTGCTTAACGTTGGCTAGATGATACAGGTAAATAAGATATGAGTGGGGTATTATTGTCTTTGGATTGGTAAAATTGCTCCGCGTGATAAACTGACAAAAGACAATCATCAAAGCAAACAGGCATCATATATTAATGAACGCTATTATATACTCTTGGTAGACAAACTCGCATGGTAAACTGACCCGTCGGAAACTGGTGACTATAACGGGATTGACCATGGTACGTGCTAGTAATTTCTGAGTTTTAACAAACAGTCGGCTGAGTAATCTGAAAGTTTACTGTGTTTTTGGCGGAACAGTCGTAATAAGTAACGGTCTTCTTTGCCAGTGGTTGGGTGGGAGCCTCCTGTGCCTTGATGCTCTCTGAGCTAAGAGGCATCAGGAAGGCGAAGATGTAGGCCTATATAAGATTCCACACGCATTAAAAAACTACACAATATGATCTGTATCTGTTGTTTATATATGGACAAGTTTAGTCATGATCCAAACAATATGAAACAATTATTGCGAATATGAATTAAAAGGGGATTTGTCAGTTACCTACACAGCTTATCACCTGACAAGGGGAATGAGCTACTTTTGCAAAATATGTCT
>JAVFBZ010139553.1:0-43838 GCA_032466195.1 Katharina tunicata
TGTTTAGCATCCAATATTTAGTTTTATTGTAATCGTCCACGTTGTGTTGAAAATCCTTATTGGTTTCAACGCACTCGGTGATTCGTCCATTGTGGACTATCAGTCCAACGTATAATAACTTATTCTTAATTGTGTGAGTTAAAGACAGGCCAGTATAAATATATAGCCTGTAACAATATTACACAATTAACGCAAAACTACCGATACACTTAAATTATCTTGTGAGTGTCATGTATAGCTTTGTTTTCATTTCTTTTTTGTTCTTCGCATAAATATCGTTTATGAACGATTTGTTCTTTTTAGTTAGTTGACTTAAATGGCGACATTAGTAGCGGTATGCCGTTAAATCTTTATGTTTGAAAAAAGTGTCGTCCTTTTTTGTTAATCGAATGCATAGTACTGAATCTCCTATCATAACCATTGTGATACCTGGTGAGACAATAAACAAAATCAATACTACTGAATAAAATGACATCCTGGAGATAGTTCCTGTTTCTTCGTATCTTCTCTGAATTAAAACGCTTCATTTTTTCTTAACTTTTTTCTCATTTACATTTAATGGTTGTGTAACTATGCGTTCAATCAATTAGGCCGGATGCTTATTTTAGAGATAAAAAGTTCCACTCCATGTAGATATCCATGTGGTTTTGTGCTGATCCAAATATTCATCACTGATCGCTTGAAATTGATCGGGTAATAGAAAGAATGGCGATGGTAATACACGTTTTGGAAACGGATGAATTGTAAATGCACTGTATTCCACCATCCCTTATCCAAGACCGAGTGTGCTGGAATTAATACACAGGCAGTATCGTTTAACCATCCTGTGTAAATTCAAGTTCCTAGCTACTAACTTGTCAGACGTTTCGAAGCCGATCCCTTAGAAAACGAACTATATGGTTTTAATTTCTCTGGATTGAATTACATCTGTTTAACCATTGTAATCAGACCAAGAGTATGGTGAAATTCCATACATCACCCCCAAATCACTCATTAAATGATTCATTTATTGGCTTTGCTTCCTATCAGACGATAAGAAGTAGGAATAGCTGTATAAGCACAACGTCTTGCTATTGGTGTCCCGGACAGCTGGTTGATAAACGATGTCCAGTTGTTCTTATTGAAAGTTGTGGTGTTCGGAAGTTAGTAACTAAAGCCTGTCTGACTGTACCACTCTGATATCAATTAGTTTAGGCATGCTTTGCTCTATATTGGCATTATTTGGTTCTGTGCCAGTAGACATATTGTTTGATGTAGTTGATAAATGGTTTCCCGTGTACCACAATTAAAGAGTAATCATCTCGGCCCGCAGGTGTGCTATGTGTAAAATGTTATTCTTTCTATCGCCAATCGTATAAATACACCTGTAGCGAGAACACCGCAAATAAATCCCGCTCAAAAGGCAGACGTTGAGTATTTGGTCAGGCATTGCCCTTAAAGAGGTCATACATACTATATTCAAAAATTGTAAGTATTTCTGTAAATTTCGACAGTTAAGTACAATATACTACTGCCATGCGTCATGCAACAAGTAACACTTTTATACTTCATCTTTTTGATTTGTCTGTATGCACTGGTTATTATGACAGTGAGATATCCAATAACGACACTTGTGCAAAATTATTGTCACGATTTGTTCCAATTACTGACCAGCTCACGTCCACTTCGCGGGAGTTGAATCCATTAGTTTTCAAGACACAGCCACATCTCATCGTTAATGTTCCAAACATCATAAGCCAGGTCAGTTGTGTCACTTATAACGACACAGTGTGATGATCTCTACAGTGTCAAATCTAATAATATTACTATATGGCTTCTACCGATTATCGACTAATACCAACTTTATCGGATTAGGTCGACCGCTTGACGTTTCATACCCTGGTTCAACCAATCATACCACGTTACTACTTCTTGCTTCGTTATCTTTTATCGTTCCGATTTACAGTAAGACGTAGTAATGGTATTTGTAGTGAGGTTTACTGGTCTGTAGGCATATTGGATTATTCGCCCATTGTGCTGATTGAGAAACGGTTAATCCAGTTGGCATTGCTGAAATGGTTGATGGTATCTGGCTATGGTAATGTAGGGGGTCACGTGTCTGTCCACAGCCCTTAGTAGTAAGCCATTTCGATGGCGATGTATAAATCGTAGTAAAAGTAAACGAAAAGCCGTTCTAACATAAACTTCAGCATATTTTGCAACGCACAATGTCTTAATTTAGCAAGAACAATAAAAATAGATACGTATATGTATAAAATAACTCGCACGTGCATACGACATTGTAATGAAGTTTGTTCTCCACAGAAATGTATATTTCATAGGTTCTAAAGCAATAGTTATTTCCAATATGTTGTCCGTCTCAACCAAGAAATACGTTCTTGGCAAACTCTCTATAAAGGTTGAAATCATGGGTACTCCGAATGTATCCCAGCAGTTCGGAAACTAGCGTGCATGTAAATAAACATCGCAACGCTTCAATGCTATAACACATGTATTGCCGATAAAAGACGTTAACCAGTTCACCTTAAGGTGCGTTATACAGAAGTGTTGTATTTCCAAAAATGTATCTATTTCCGGTAACTCAAGTGCTTGGGATGCAATCGATATGGACTTCCATTCACCGTATAAATAAAACCTGTGTTATATCTGCATGATATCGTGTCCATTTTACAATAAGTGTTTGCACAAGGCAGAATATATATCTTTCTTTGAAACCTTCGTTATAATGGAATATTACTAGTAGATCTAGAGCAGTCGAGGACACTTTCAAATATCGTCTGGCCAACCTCATATACTGATTTAAACATTGCATAAAACAAATATCAGTTATGAAAGCAAGAACACCCAGAGTCGACCAATAAAAAACTCCTATTGCCGTTGCTGGCCATCCGATGACTCGGATAGAATAACTGTTTCCTAAGGCTGGTTTGAGTATATTAAATCACAGGACGAAAAGTTCCAGCTAATAGCGGATGATAAGCAACACAAGTGTTTTCTTACTGTTGGATAAGAGACATATATCTCAGCAGAAAAAAGCTGGTTGTAGATGTAAACCATAATACCACAGAAGCACTCGATTTTCTGGTTACTTATTTTCGGCAACGACAACACTGAGACGTTTCCATAAATGTGTTGATCTTATGAAATCTTTCTTATCTGTTATTTGAATGCCCTGTTTTGTAAACGTTGGCTTTAATTGTATTTAGTAAATTGACATCCAAACTTTGCCTGAAAATCGTACAGAAAAAATGTCTACTTCCGCTGAATATCGTTTAAATTTGGGGATCTTAATGAATCAACACGGGTCATCATTTATGTCAATGACTGGCCTGGAACTGTTAATTATATATAGTATAACACACACATTAAACCTTATCGCAACTCCGCAAGTCTCGATTCTGTTTCTAAGCCATAAGTAGGGTGTTTCTGTTTCGTAGGTACGCCAGAGGACATTTTAGGGAAAATTACGCTTTTATAAACCTCGTAAGAGGAATACTGTGTATACGCCTTAGTTCGATCTAACAAGTAGGCGAAGAGAGAAGAAGAGATCAAAGTTTTATAAATATAAATATATTATATATCTGTAGGCCTACGTATATCAGACTGCTTGAGAAGAGTTTTGTCCCATCATGGAGACGAAGTGAGTTTACATTAGAACAGTCTATCACTTATACAGCCGTCTGTCACGATAGTCTATTTTAATCCAATCAAAAGTTAACAATATCGATCGTCTATTTAATATTTGATCGTCTATTGCGTTAACAAAAAAACAGAGCTTCTTAGGTGATTGTAGTAATCCACGCTTAGGCTGCTCTACTGACGTCTACAGCAGCAGGATGAAGCGTACTAATCAACCCTTTCTTGTGCACTGAAATATTTACTAAACTTCGATGAAGCTCACCTGTAGTGGTAGATGTTCAATTTGTTTGTTTGTTCGTTTGTTTGATTGAGGTTTTACGCTGCACAAGGTTATTTTACTCACGTGACGGCGTGCCGGCCAATGGGCGAAGAAACCCACCATAAATGACACCGGCAACACAAAATACACCACAGGACGAAAAACGGGACACCACAACAGATCGGTAGCCTGATACCCTTTAGTTCAGAGAGCACTAGGGCACAGGAAGCTCCCGCCCAAACACCCGATGTTAGATGTTCGAAAGAAGCGTCAAATGGCCCACACATTGATTGATTGATCGATCGATCTATTATTTATTGGTTTATCGATTTGAACGCCCCCAAGAGTAAGTAAAAACAGAGACGTCACGACCTTCGCCAGTTTGACGGCATATACACTCACCTATACTGTCCATAGAAATCAAACCCGTAAATTTAGATGTGGGACAGGGAATCCAAAAGCATATACAAACAGGATGTGTATTCAGACCACTCTGTACATATATCTAGGGTAACTTTGCGCCCTAATTTATGAATTATGTAGCCTACTTCCTTTTCCAGTTCTGAACATCTGATCTCATTTACATCCAATTATCAAAGAACGAAATGTTAAAATGGTATGCATTCAGTCAAATCAGTAATGTATTTTACGTCTACCGTCCAGGAATAAAGAATTGATGTCTTTATTGTATTACATTTCGGCTCATCCAATCACACTATTCTACTCTTGTCTTACGGTACTAGACAGCTTATGTTGGTCTCAATTAAATGTATTTATGGTAATTGCAATTGTAGTGATTTTAATCGCCCTGGTATTCATTACACTGACGTCTGAAGTTTGAATTGGAAGCTGCAATGTGTCTGTTGATTATTCCCTGAATTCTTGATGGTACACCTGTCTCTTTCAAAACAGATAGTCAGTATAACGATGACGAGTAATGTTTTTTTGATTATATCATATTGTATTCTGTGGTTGTGTTCTTACTCGCCTTTAATTCGTGGAACATATGTTACTACACAAAGCTCTATCAACCAACTGGAGTTTATATATTGTGGAACAATTATTAATGTGATCAATTTAAATTTGTTATACGTAATGTAAGTCTGCCGTACGCGACCTAAGATTTAGTACATGATAATACATTTTAAGTGACGAAAATGAATGTACTAGAAGGCATATACTAAAAGGCATTCTCGATATTATTATTTTTTCTTTCGTCAAATCTTACTGCAAATGCCCTTTCGGTGTTCTGAACTTTGCATTTGAAAAATACAACGTGTTTTAAAATATTACTGTCAGAGTTATTGCAATAGAATAAACCTTAGATTAAAATAAAGTGTCCCAGTAGTTCGGTGTTGTTCGGCGTACGGAAACTTATTACATCTACACATAACCTACCAGCAATCTCATTACCGTTAATTATTTGTTATTGTTTATGGTTGCCATCATTTCAATAATTAATTGCTTACCTTTTCTTGATTAATTAACAGTGCATATGATCATATAATTGCATCAGAAACTGACTAACGTCATTATCCCAGTCATAAATGTGCTATAACTGATATAATAAAATGTCCCACCCCCGGCTATATGATATTGGTTTATGAATTAAACATGCCTGCATGAGCACACATGTGTATCTCTGAGCGATGCTTTTGTGGAGCATAGTTTGCATGCCGTCTACGAGGCACTGTGTCTACAGTGTTGTAAGCCCCTTTACAGTTCTATTATCAGTGTGCATTGTCTTTTTTATATGTAGCCATAGCAGCCATATGTTTTAAAAAAATCAATTGTCTCACTTAACACATACATGTATATATACTATGTTGCGCATTCGTCTGAAACCAGTTTAAATCCTTAGGAATACTGTTCAAGGCGTGTAGGCGTAGCTTAGTTTGTTCTGCACGAGTATCCACTAATGTGATCGCCCCATCAGACATACCCTTCTCCCAGCTATGAAGTCAACTTAGCAAAATATGTCAGGATATCTAATTATGAATCTGTGTTTAATGTATATAATAAATTGACCACATGGCGAGAACTTCTTTCCGATTTCCCCCACTAATATTTAGTTGAAAGGCGTTGAAGTTGACTGTATTTCGTGAGCAAACAAACTAGGATTTAACGCGTATTGCCGATAAATACTTACAGGTGACCATAATCTGTCTAGGTGTTGATAAATCCGCTTAACCGTAATGGCTCGATTTTGCTAAGATCCTTTCATCTCCCAGGTGTGTGGTTAAGTCTATCTCAACTTATATTGATCTCAAAGACATTGATCAGTCTTAGTACATTGGAGCTTCATTTTAGTCACTAGGGGATGCTTCTGAATTAGTCGGCAATTGATCCAGAAATGCCTATAGATGGCAAAAACAAAAGCAGTATCATAGATTTAGAATCGACCAGCTGTAATACTAAACTAAAACGCGAAGACCAGACGCATGCTTAAAGTACGTAGAGCCACGAATACCTGATATACAGGTTACACTGAATAAGAACACTCTGAATACAATTCTAAATTTAACATTTCCTGACAGGTGAAAGAATAAAGGTCGTAATATTGATTCTTTACACAGTTTATGTTTTGCTTTAATATTCAACTAGTTCAGAAGAGGTTAAACCTTAGCCTCTTTCGACTGGCTAAGCTTTGTTTTTGGCAATAATGGGGTATAACTAACATACTGTTTATTTACTTCATGACAGTCGTATTTAAATGTGTGAAACAACGTACGCTTTTGTTAGCGATTCGTGCCGTGCCTGTACAATTTCCTACAGGATGTAGGTACGTTTGGCTTGCCTGTGCTCAAAGACCTGTGGTTGTGATCTCAAACCGTATGCTATATTATAGCTAGATGAATTTTGTTGTGGTTAGTTTGATTTACATCTTAAAATAAACAAAATATCTGACCCAAGACCGCAAGGATGTAAGGGTGTACATTCATGTTTGTGGTTGATCAATGGCTGTGCGAAGCTTTTCGGCAATAATAAATGTCGTGAGATGTCTGAAGGGTTCTATCATTGTCTAGTAAGGTCGACGTTTCAGCAGCACGTTATACATGGTCTTAATATATTTAGTGTACAAACTTCACTTGTCTCCCGTACTAATAATCGATGGGCAAGACATAATCGATTGCAAATGCGAATTAAACCTAATAATTACAAGAGGTTAAAAACAGACATTTATTTTCCTGCTCCATATGAAGAACACGTGAGCGAGGAAATTGTGTGTCAAAAGACTGACTGAATAAATCATGACGGCCTTTCGTGTACTGCTGAAGCAACTTCAAATGTCGTAAACACCATCTAATTCTGTGCGTTGTAAAGCTATTTCAGGATTTGATGAAATAAATTCAGATAGCCAGCTTAAATTGGATGAAGTGCACCAACAAAGGGTTAATTTCAAGTTTCGCTATATCTGTGTTATTTCAATCCGAACATTAAAAGTTGACATAAATTCGATAGTTTCATTTGCTTAAGCATTTTAATTATTGAAATTCTATAAGCAAACACCTTTTCAGAAATGTCTGTTTAGCCCCGTTGAAGTCCTTCGGGGTTTTAATCCGGACTACATATTGTTTTACATTTATTCTCAGCATATTCTGTAGGCTTATTGGTTAAAATGGATGGGGTTTTTAGATTTCTTCTTGCTGTGTAGGTGGAGGAAGTATTGGTGTTCTTGTCGAAAATAAGCATCGTATCTGCTTCACCGATGGATGGCGGTGTCATTGTTGAAAAGAGTTTTGTGTCTTGAGCCTTATGTCATTAAATACATAAATTGTTTTAACATCTTTATCTGTGATATTTCACAAAAAACATTATGAACAAAGAATACATTAATAATTGATCTGGTATGGTAGTTCTATGTTCTATTGCATAGAGCATCCAATGTGTTTGGATGGCTCGTTGTGGTCTTCAAAGAATAAATGTGTCCGACGCGTAATTGGTGATACAGATATCAAATTTTGATATGAAAGAGAAGTTCAATGACACCCTATTTTACGCCGTGTACTTCAGTCGTCTTGACATTTGTGTTCGTCTCGTAAATAAGTCCAGGGGCTTTCGATGACACATACAATCATATTTCACTTGGGGTTTGTAGGAAATTCTTGCAGACTTTGTGTGGCTCATACCTCTCACAACAATGGATCAATACCTAATTAGATTTCGTCACATTGCAATTTAATAGAAAATCGACCCCCATGAATATCGCCACCGTGGAAGATTTATTTTTGACTTAATCATTCTCGACAAATGTGATTTGATAGAATGTCGGATTCACTTTAAATTTCCTTATTCGTTTTGATTTCCTATATATGAATGGTTCTATTTCTGATAAATAATAGCTCCATAGTAAGCGATTACTGATATTGCTTGGCCAGAGTATAAGTAAATGTACATACTGTATCAACGACTTTCTATGTGAAAGAAAATTACTGTCCGAGATAGAAAGAAATTTGTAAAATACGCCCTGGTCGAGACTAGGCTGGTTAATTTGTTGTGATAGAGCGCATTCGTGCTGAATGATCACTTGGCGGGATCTGGAAAAGGCAAAATGCAGCCAAAGCCAGTTGGGAGTCTGTTGACAACGCTCTTGAATCAATATAACTCTAGAATAGTCGTTCTCTACCTGCTGGCTGCCTCATAGCAGCTCCTCGCCACTGATAGGGGCACATCGAAGCCGTTAACCACCCTGTATTCAACTGGCTGGGATACTTTAGGCTATCAGACCAAGACTAGGCCACATTATGGTAATAACATTGTGTTAATTCGGTGCTTACTGAAAACGTCTACACAGTTAACGATTGTCCCAGTTGGCATTTGGTAGGGTTCATAGCTACTGTATCGAAATGTTATTATTCCTGTCGAGCACGTTCTATCAAGAATGGCAAAGGAGGTTAAGATTTTATATATAATTGATGATCATTATTACTGTGTATATATTTAACCGGTTTATTCTTATGGAAATAGAACTCGTAGGATTATTTCCTTCTCTGACTTATGCGATTCCTTTTATTTTTTATAGTGTACCCGTGGATGTCTTAGGGCCTATGGCGGTCATGCGTGTAAGCAGCGAGCTGGGTATGACTGGCAGTTGGAGTAAATACGCCAGACAGATTACAGTGCCTTTCCGGGCAGGATAGGGGAATGAGTATGTGTATTAAGAAGGATTTATTCCACAATCACCAATCCTGTAGATACATGTAAAAGACGTGGGAAAGACAACATACTTAAAGATGCCTTAGAGTGGAAAGTCTTCTGAAAGCGTAATTTGTGGTCGCTTTTGCCGATGGCTACTCATATACTTAACAACGAATTCCTTGGAAGCTTCATGGCGTCAAAACACTAATACTTTCTTAGATGTTATGATCCAAAGAGACTGAATCATGGTTACATCATTAGTCCCTGTCATCCTTACCAGACTAAGGAAGCCTAAATGGCATTTTCTTCTATCTTTGATCATTATGTGCTTGGCCCGCGGCGCCTCTGGGGAACAAGGTAAGGTTATTATTCCATCAAGTATTTTCATAAAACACTGTTTGGCAACGACTTCATTTTAAATTGTTTTGACACCGTCTTAAAGGATTTTGATGGGTTTTCACACAAGTTACAAGACATGTTGCATGTATTAGGCCCGTTAAAGTTAAAAGTTAAACGGTAATTTTAGTTTTACAACAATTACAAGTTATCCCTGGGTATAAGCAAATACTCTTCTGTGGTTGCTGACTGAACATATTTTCGGAATAACTAGAAATTTTTTGGCCAGATACGAGAAAATGTGGAAATATCGTCCCTTTTCCTGTCTACAATATTAAATGTACCGAAGGAGAATTGTTGTTCCATTTTGCTTACATTCTTGTTTTATCACATGTGTAGCAAGCAAGCTTTTCGAAAACAAATACGTCTGTTCGGTCTCACAGATGATCAAATTATTTTGCTGTTTGTTGTTTTTCTAGATATGAATTTCATCATTTTGACATTTTAGGCTCTCTATAAGAATTCATATTTGGCCTACTTAAAGCAACGTTTCTAAGGATATGAACTCACTTGGTAACGATCTATAACGATGTTACGTCGTTACAGTAATTGACTGGGGTGTTCGGTGTGCTGTTGAACAGAGCTTTTAATTTCCTCTGGCATTCTTTGGTTTTACTCTTCTTTGGAAACAGTCTCGTGGATTGTTCGCTAAGCGGCTGGTGTTTGGTAAGCTATGGCGACCGCCTCTTGGATACCCCCCAGATACCATTGCAATTCGAGAATAATGTAGCGTTAATCGTAAATTATCACAGTTTTTTTCTATCGAAATTGTATCTCTGGCGACTTAATGTCTTCTTTAAACAAAATATTTCTCTAATTTCCGCGACTTATATAATAGCTCCATAATATGACAAACTCGTGAGATCGAGGTGAGTTCAAACAAAGCACATTATATCTCAAAGGTGGAACACCCAATGAATTAACTGGAATCGGCTTAATTGAACAATAATGTGTGCATTCTGTGATGTATTACTTTATCCTCGCTAATTTTCAGTGGAAATCGATTTGGGAACACCAAAATCAACAGTCCGTAAGATTAAGCGAATTACAGAACGTGAACTAGTGCCCCAGGACAATAAAATCTGGAACTAAATGGTTTGTAGATTCGTTAAATGCACACTACGTGGCCGAACCACCGCGATATGACTAATTCTGTTCTACTTTTCACATACGCTGACCACGGTACGTTATATGCAAGCTACGTGGCCAGAGAGAAATAAGAAAGATTGTGTCTTTCTCTATATTTATGCAAAGATACATATATATCCATAATAATGCTTGAATGGATTAAAGACTCAAGGCAGCTTATATCATTTACAATCATCGGGGCAATAGGCCACAGATAAAGCAAAAAATTCAAGCTATTTATTCAGCTAATTTAAATGACATCTTTAATATTTAATCATGTTTATCTTCAATCTTTACAATGCTGAACAGATTAAAACGTGGTTGCTTTGAAGATCGACAATTGCAGATGGTTATCATTTCCAACAAGTTGTGACTTTAGTCATACATAAATCTTGCAAGCAATTTTAATTACGATAGAGTCTTTTTAGTGTTATTCCATTATTTCGTTGTCTAGGGTAAGCTGGTGTACCGTTGTAGGCGGTTGACCCTTATGAAGAAAGGAAAAACTTATCACCGCAAGATTGCATGACTTAAGAATACTCTGTATCAAATTCCTAAATACAAATAAATTTAACCATTCAGTATTTCACTTGATGCGGTTTATGTGCTTTGCCGAATAATCTTATCGGTCGTGGCATGCAGTGCTGCTTTTATAGGCAGATAGCTCCACGACAACCCGTATCATCAAAAATGTCACGCCACCTCTTCATTATTTACCCCGTGACAGATTTTGGGATATTCAAGTAGTGTTGCTTTGACAATGCTCTTGGCCAGCTGAACACGGAACACTGACGCACAGGACAACCACCACGATAAATTGGAGACGCTGTGAACCGGTTGCAAACATACATGAACAAAAATTTGGCCATAGCTTCGTGTTAATTTAGCAAGTCGCATTGAACCATAATGACCTCAGTTCTGCAGCTTGAGAGAGAGTGTGTCCGTGCTGGGAGTTATGCTGTTAGACGACAGAACTCTCCGAACCGATAGAATTAGTATTGATTAACACTTCTGTAATCCACGAGCTTTCTATCTGTTCTATCCAAGATTTCAATAGGTTGATTTCCGGTTGAATGGCTTGGTCGACAAGTCAAAAATTTAGATCATCACTTCTGTCACGGCCAACTCTTCACCAAGGCGCCATTATCTCTACAATTACGCAATATTTTCAGTTTGGCATTGATACGTTGGCGCCTCTCTCAAAATGTGTCGATAATTCAACAACGACTGTTAATTAAACTTCTTGGAGATAGCGATAAGATTATTGAGCGCTATTTTCTGAAATGTATAAAGTATCATGTTTATGCGGCACTTAGAAGCTGGGTACATAACAAAAACATGACGACTAAGGTGGATTGTCAACTTCTGGGTATATTGGTAAGCGACGTTTCGGCCTAGATGCTAAGACCCTTTTCAAGCAAAACGTTTCAAATTTTTTTAAATTGCTTGAAAATGGTCTTAACAACTAGGCCGAAACGTCGTTTACCAATATACCCAGAGGTTGAAAATCTTAGTGGACCTGTTTTTGTTATGTATAAAGTAGTTAAAGGACCAAACCAGCGATTTTTGACCAAAACACTATCTTCCACATATATTTAGAAAGGGATTAGACCGTGTCACGTTTGTAAAAGAGAAAGCGTTGCCGTTAATTATTTGATTTAAAAAGCAGATGTAGCGTTATTGTTCGCAGCTAGATATGTGCCCTCGTCCTGCCCGGTTTCCAGTGGTTGTGTCTGTTGATGATATTAGGTAAAACCGAAAGTGATCTACTGTTGTTCGAGACTACAGTGAAACAACAGCATAGAGCACATACTATATCAATAATATACACTTTTGACCAGTAATAAACTGCAAACGTTTATATTGTCAAGCCTTTTTCAGCATGTTGCATCGAGTTTTACACAGCATAGATGCACCTGGATGGCAGGCCTAGCCCAGCCATAATTTCTCTCTGTCTTTAACGCGCTACGCACATTTGGACCGATACTTAAAACAACACAAGTTTAAACACAATATTTCTGCTTTTAGGTTCAGTAACTTCATTCTTAAAATCTCGTAAATTATCTTGGAAGAAAACGTTTGTAACACACGTATATATTTCTATAAGGTTATTTAAGTGTACCATTCGAAGATGTATTCTGGTTGGTTTAAATTTAGCTGGGGTAGATGCTGACAATATCAAAACGGCAAGCCGCAGAGCTCTGCTTCGTTTACAATAGTGATGCAACTTTGAACGCCGATTATTCAGCCTAACAAAACTTTTGAAAACTAAAGTTTTTTCCTAATCAGATAAAAAAAATTCTACCCATAGTACATTTTATAAAAAGTTGTCTATTCTCTAAATGGATTTCAAACAGGTCCAGATAACTGTTATCATTCAAGCACTTGGCAATGAGACATCCCATAATATTTTGACTCAATTTATCTCTTGGCGACCTCCAGTGATGTAAGAAATGGAACAGGAGTTGGTCATGCTATGGGAGTCGGTTGGTCGTGAACCCTACAGTGTCCCCAGTGCAGCAAGCCGCTTTTTGATTGTTTGCGGCAGCCGATGATAGTAATATTTCACTGCCCTTGAATAACGCTTTTTTATATTAAATTTTCTTATTATATACATTTCGAAATATACTGCTATTAAGACGTTGTAGAAAGGCGCACTTTATTTCAGCACGCCATAAAGGTCACTTGACTTCACGAATAACTCCACGTTTCGAATAACGTCATGCTGGTCCAACGTCACCAGGACTTTTCTAGGTAAAATGTGATGTTAAATAAAAGATTTCGCCGATATGAATACTAAGAAGAATATTACATAGAAGTGTGAATACAATTATATTGTTAATGTCTTACCAACCGTAAGAGGGTCCGTGCCGTGGCTCAGTGGTTAGCGCTTCTGACTGCAGATTCTCCTTCGATGTACTGTACGGGTTCGAGTCTCCCAGTGGACCTGAGGTATATCGCGGGGGCGGTTTTTACGAGGTTTCCTTCCGGTTTTCCGACAAAACCAACCGTAAGTAATAGTAAATTTGTAGCCTATATTTATAACACGTCCATTCTTCAGTAGCAACTCGTACAAACGCCCACGAATGAGCTTCTCTATTGTGCCCAAATCTCTGTTCGCTTAATTACGCTGATGAAGGGTGTGCGGGTTAATAATGTATTCGGCCAAAATACAGACCTAAATATCTACATGAATAACCTTGTCCACAGCAACCTTAAAGGGACATTCCTCAAGGGCATAGCTAAATCAGTGAATGGTTGACTGTGGAATGATTGATAGATTTCTTATTGCATCTATTCGTGTATTGACCCGGTGTCTCGCATACTGTACACTTAGAATATGCCAAGTCTAGCATACAGCAGATCGGGCTAGATTTTTAGTATTGAAGAAGGATTACGTCATTGGCGATCACTGATTGTTATCATCAGTAACTCGACTGTCTGTCTCCTTAGTCAACGCATACAGGCCTAAGATAGCGCTAAAATCTTGCATTATCAACCAGTTCTTCTCAAGCTGTAGATTGGATAGTATGGAAGTCGTTGCTTGAGAATTCTGTTAGAATTCTATCGTGAGTTCGTATCTGTAGTTTGCTGGTTAGTTCATCTAAAAGATCCGAGATCGAGCTATTTATGCTACCAGTTGTTACTTCCGAATAAACTGCGAACCTCAGTACGTTGTGTGGGTCAAATCAGTCTGAGAACGAGATTAGATGGTGGCATGTACATTCTTCTATATATGTATAAAAAGTGCATCGCAGAAAAGAAAACAAAGGACAAGGGCTGCGTTTAACTTAAGTCTACTGCAATTAAATAATAGCAAAATACCTTACATTTTCAGACGCCATATAACTGAAAAACTTTAATATTATGTTTATTATGTTTCTCAATGAACATCTACATATCCGTGAGAAAACATATTTTCCGTGGTATCAAAGAGACTACAAAGGAAACAGAGAACAATAGTGAAAATCGTAATTGTACATTCAATGAAACTATAATTTATCTTCAAATGATTCATTTTCTGTGTTGTCTTGACGCATTTTAAGCTTTAAGAAAAAATGAGCCAGTCAGTTATCTGTCGAGCTGGCGGACATTAAATCTATCAGGGAGGTTTTCTGAAACTCTTGTTTTGTCAGGAGTAATCACATGACCTTTACTATTCCATAAATACCACTAGTGTTAGGCCAGTTGTATTCCGTGAGCCTTCAAGCAGCGGAAACAAAGCGTGTATTAAACCAAGAATCCTAAATAAGCCCGGAAACATCAATATGTTGCTGTTGGGTTTTATCTAAAACTGTAAGAATTTATCAGACAGAGCCAAGGCATTGGTATTGACTGACTGGAATTGCTGCGGCAAATCTCCCAGACTCTCGCTGATTTTAACGCAATCCATGATCTCAGGGTCAACGAATACCTCCAAATCAAGCTAGATGGATACCAAAGCGCGCACACAGCCTTACGGGAACCGGCCAGTCAATGCTGAAGATTTCATGTGATTTACAGAATCTCTCTCCAGCAAATCCATCTTGTTATGGGAGGTGTGCCGGAAATTAATTCTATGGCATACCCGTCCATCTCCACAGTGGAAACATTAAGCCAGTTCGTGCCTAACATTGAAATGGCGGGTGTAAAATTCGTCTTCGTCTCTATCATATGCTCATTAGCAAGCAAAAGAAAGCAAAAAATATCCCATGGAACGATTCCACGATAGAGTAAAGATATCCTCGTTTGCAACGATCTTTTTATTCAGCTCAAATGTAAATTTGAAAACTGTCTAATAAAAAGCTGCATGAAAAAGATGTTTTCTCTTGTCGAATTGTTCCAGTCGGACGAAGTTATTCCGACACCTTTTCCTTAGTCTAAGGTGTAATGCGAGGAGAAAGAATAAGTTGCGATGGTATGGCCAATACCATGAAAATCAATTCTCAAGAGTAGTGGATCAAGTCAATGTCTGGTGATTCGGCACAATGTCATGCACCGTCCAATTCATTGACCGCAACACATTAGTATTCAGAGGTACTCTTTCTGACACCTGTTTTTGTTATTTTCTTAAAGAGAAAACCTTTAGGGAAATCGAAGTAATCAATGAAACTGTGTGTCTTAGGCCGGAAAAGAACAGGTCCTTCCGAGTCTGAGCGGAATTCAAAAACAGTTTCTTTGTAATCAGTTAAACAATCAATAGCTTACTGACAGCCATTAAGTCAAGAGGCAAACAACTGTCTAGATCCCACTTCGGCTTAAAATAATGTGATTGTTTTAATTGCCGTAAAGATGTCAAACTTGTACTAACAAAATACTCAAACATTAAAGATAAGTAACATTTAAGGCTTATCACATATATGGCATATATGACAAAAGTGTCCCTTAATTGACGTCAGTATCCATGTTGTGAATACGGTAATGGTACAATATTTATATGTTCATTGAAGTTGCGTTATTTAAAATTGTGTGTGTTTTTCTACAAATTATATCTGTCGAACAAAAAGTTTTTTTGAAAACAAAAAACTGCTCTTGTCGGTATTTATTTACGCATCCCCTAACGTTGGTGATTGTTGGTGCATTTATTTCCGATGCCCGGCATACTGTAGCTAATAAATGATGGTGTGCTAATTTGTTCTGATTGTATAAACTGCTGTTACAAGTATTTCTAAGTGCCTCCATATTGATTTAAGTGACTAAGTTGTGCTGGAAGATCTAACACTGGGCTGGTGTACATCAAGTGTTCATTCAGTTTGACACACAGGGCGCAGTTTTAGGGAATCCATTTTGCTAGGGAGGTTCTGTGCGTTGTTTAATTACATTGTCTTTGAAGTTCTTCCCGTTTTGTTTTTAGAATCCTTTGGAGGAAGGGGCTTCAACGAGACCGTTTCCAGGGAGAAAATACTGATAAAGGACCTCTTAGATCGATACGCCAGATATGGGAGAATAGGTCGACCATTAGCCAACACATCCGACTACATTGGGGTACACTTTGCGCTCAGTCTTATACAGGTCATCAATTTGGACGAGAAGGACCAAGTACTGACCATTAGTGTTTGGTTCCAATATGTAAGTGTTTCCATAAAACGCCCTGCTCTTGTACTATACTCACTCATATGCCACTTCCTACAACTGATTAAAATATAACACAATTTGCCATCCACGCCAAATATAACTTTTTCCAACTTACACTTGCGATTCAATCAAGTTAGCGTAAATAGATAGATCATGCCATCAATTTTCTCAACTTTTTGTTATTAAAAAAATTCTACAGCTAGGAAATATAAACTTAATTGGTGATCATTTTCTGGGGGAAACTTTTCTGTTGCTTAAAAAATCAAAAAAATCAAAAAATTGACAAAAATCAGCACAATATCGAGAAATAATTTTGAGTGAAATTGTGCTGTGTTTATCGTCTGTTTACTTCTCTACAAATCTGATTTAAATCCATTTTTAAATCCATTATAAATGTTTCCATACGTTTGTAAATTAATTGCTAAAGTGATGAGTGGCGCTTTGATATAGTTGTCCGTTGAATTGTCGTCAATTCTAATCGGAATAAACTGCTAATTACCATATTACCTAGGTCATAATGTTATACAATTACATTCGAAACCCAGTTTATTGCTATACGCTTTTTGGTGTGCATTGGTTTCCGAATCTTTGTTTCATTTTGACGGATTGTGTTTGGTTCTGTTGTGAACTATGACAACGTCTTCAAAACAATTTCAGGCATCATGGCGTAAACAAAAACAAAGTCAGCAATGTCAATGCTTATGTCATTCGTTTAGAAAAGTTTTCAAGGATTACTGCCGATATTCATGTCTATACCTATGTCAGATGTAAAATTGTCCATCATTGACAATAAATAGTATGACACAGTTGGACATCTAGTCTGGTAGAATAGCCTAAATACTTCTCCTTAAACCCCCTGCTTTACGTATACCTGTTGTATGGGGGAATAGTTTGTTAATATTTTTACGAACAAGAAGGATTCTACAACATTTTTAGTTCATATTCCAAGTGATTATGTTTTAAACATTGGAATTTGAACATCAAATAAGTTTTTACTTTTTTGTTTTTATTGGCATTGTGTGCTCGTTAGTTTCAGTTCATCAAAGAATGGTGTGTACTGATTCATTAACTTTAACTCTTTGTTATTTATATGTTGATGAAATATCGGGGATTCATTCACCTTTTTTGTTATCACGTTTCGATATATATTACGTCAACGGTCTTCGTTGCTGCTATGAAGTTGCAGAAAGACGCACTTCATTTCAGCATGAAAAGAGATGACGTCAAACAAGAGTTACTCCACGTTTCGAATAATGTCGTGCTGGTCCAAACTCGCCTGGTTTGAAATTTTCTATTAACATAAGGTAAAATGTGATGGTTTCGGATTTTTTTTTCGTCGATATAGATTATATAAAGAAAAATATATATAGAAGTTTGAATAGCAGTATATTGCACACGTCTATGGTGGAAGTTATAACCTACTCAACGCTTCGTGTCTCGTGGGTCATTTCCACCTCTCACTCGAGCGATATTAATGTTATTCAAAGTCCGCCGTGTTATAACCTCTGTATCTTCATGCCCATAACATTTTGACAACAATGCCAATTGGAAACAGCATTATACGTACATAGGTTAAGCCTATTCCAAAAATACATTTATATCAGACTGTTTTGTTTTGTTTGTGTTTTTATTGTTTGTTTTTTATTATTTTATTTATCTAAGTGAAGTCAGCTTGGATATGACACGGTTAAGCAATCAATTTCCTTTCCTAGAGATGGTTCAACGTCCCAGACAATATAACAATTCTGCTAAATTCCTATATTATAATGGCTGACCACACAATGTGTGTATGAAAGTGCATTTATCGTATGGGCATGTGGTAATATGATATGCCACTGAGTGAGACTTCATTCTTATAAATTGATTATCCAAAGGCTTAGACCTTATCTCTGGGAATCTACCCAGACAAAGAATACTGACTGGACCCTATAGAGGCTGTGTTTCTCATAGACGAGCCTATGGCTTCCTACTCAAATTTCCATTCATCCTCAATATTAGTTCACTCATAAACATATAGCTTGATGGCGAGGAGAGTCTGGCTTTGCGACCTAGCCGTTTATCAATCTGTGCTCTTTCACCAAAGGCTTCTTTTTTTCGCTCTGAACTCCAGCACTCGGTTTGTCCTGAAATGTTTTATTGACTGTCATTTATGTCTTAGGATCAAGTTGCGTGCGAGGCGTTTATGTATGATGATCGAATTTCAGATCGACGTAGGGAAATCGATTTGCTGAGGAAGACGTGATTTTTTCGGTAAAAAGGGCAGATGTGAAAATTTTGTACCACGCTGTTATCTATGTTATCGTTTTATTTTCCAATGCGTCACGTTGCTTAGATAATTGTTTTCTTTCCACAGAAATGGAAGGATGTTTTGCTCAAGTGGGACCCGAAAAACTATGACAATATCATGGATGTCCGAGTTCCCTCCAATAAAATTTGGATTCCCGATATAGTACTGTATAATTTGTAAGTACGCCATGTACCACGTGTAAATATGAAGAAATCTCGATTATTCCTTCATTAATACAAGTGTTATCATACCAGGGTAGATTAAATAATTGTTCAACACTTTATTCCGTTTTGTGATATGTAGGTCACACATAATCGCCAATTTATATTTGAAAATATCTTACTCAGGTAAAAGGCCAGAGGATTAATGGGTGTTTGTCACAATTAAGAAACCAAACAAAGAACCTCACAGGCAAATAAAACCCAAGTTGGTATGTAGAAATCTAACAGTCAGAGCCCCCAATTTACTATAAAATATTTACATCAACTTTATAATCATAAATTATTATCTGTTAAACTTTCCAATTTATTAAATCACTGTTTTTGTTAATTATACTTCCGACCAATCATTGTAATAAAAATTCATTTTAACATTGCAATGAAGTATAATGTCCCACACGATTAACAAATGATCTGTTGATAACATGGACTGATTGTTTTATGTGTTGGCTTATTATGACATATTTCAAAGCAAATAGCTGAAAACAATTTTTCAAAACAAAACAAAATATTGATGTCTCTTGTTAATTACAGATACTTCTACTTGAATCAGAGACACTTCTAATCTATTACAGAGTTCACCACACTCCAATTCTATTTAATCTTTAATCCAATCAGGGATTTCAACAAGAGATGTGCCTATTCCCATTGCAGATGCCTCTTAATCAAGAAGAGAAGACTCCTTTATTCAATTACAGATATATCTAATAATTACTTTCGTTAATTGTTTTCTTAATCAGCTGAATGCTCCCTCTTCTTTCTAAACAGCCTTTCAATCGGTTTGTTTTTGAAGTGGCCACGAGATGCTGTCCATTGTCCGAATTGCTTCACGCTACGCTACCAATGAATCTCTGCAATGGACTGTAAATATCTTCTTCGAGAATATGGCCATTCAATTACGACAAGTTCTAATTATTTTAATTCAAGACAAAAAGGAAACAAAATATTCATGTTGTTTACACTCGCTGTTGTCAAATGTGACCCTCAATTCCCAGCTAGTACATGCACATACTGGGTATACTGAAATGTAACGCAATTTACTTGCAGATGTAAGTGAATAAATATATATTCGAATTTAATTATCTGACGTGTTGGCAACACTATTGACATTGGGACGTTGGCAGAGGTAATGGTGGGTTATCAAGGATATCTCTAACTCCCTCGAATTAGAGATTTCTCGACCAGAATAAGAGATATCTCCAATTGAATAAGTTATATCTCTAATTTAATCTCCTATTCAATTAAAAGTATATCTAATTCAATTGGAGATGTATCTTGTTCAGTTAGAGATATCTCTAATTCGAGGGAGTTATAGATATCTCTAATGGTTTATTAAATTATAATTTGGCCCTCACTCAGCAACTGTAAAACGCAATCAATCTAAAAAGGGCGCGGAGGTGCGTTTTTGTAAAACCAACTGAAAGGTTAACCTATAATTAAATGAGAGCATTATACAGATTTCGCATTAACACAGCTATAAAACAAATTAAATTCTCACTTTACCTAAACGCTATTTGGTGCTCGTATATAATGTTTTAAAGGAAAGCCAGATCGTAAAATAGGTATATGTTTGTTACAGTTATCATAAAGTTTCTATAAAAGAAGGATTATATGTGATATATTTATTTTTGGGGGAAATCGGAAGACAATACTATATAACACATTAAGCATGGTACATTAAAGAAAACCTCGATTATAACTTATATTTATGCGCGTCATACTCCATACTCTACATATTTCATTTAACCTTCAAGTGGGAAACCGAGTAGAATCCTAGCGTAAACCTAACGGAATCTACTCAGTCTCCAGAATACTTAATTTATAATTAATTACCAAATTGGCCATGAAACTTTTCGGTGGACCATGTTGAAGAGGCCTCACCAGTCCGATGCTCGACCGACTTCACCAAAACGCTGATATCAATGTTTCAGCACATGGTATGAAATAAACATACAAAAGCTAACCATTAATTGTTTAACTTATAAGATAATGATTTAGCCTGGGGTTTTTTGCATACAAAGCAAATTTTGAAGTCATGAAGACAGACCAAAGTTGTAAATGCAAAGAATAATTTTTTACAAAACTAATATCTCGTTACAACTATATTTTACATTCTTTTTTTACACGGCCGTTTTTATAATTGTCTCACATCATTTAATTAAACATATTCTCCAAAAATACTAATGTCCCAAATTTTATTTTTTATTGTTGATGCCACAATAGTTGACATTAGCGACTAGGATTTTTGTATGCTGGAGTTTTTCAGTAGGGTATTTGTCATCTTTTTATTGCCAAGAAAATTGCGTTAGTTGATACTTTTCGGTAATGAGTAATACTTGTACTGGGTGAAATCAAAGTAGTAAAAATAACTGTAGCTTGTAACGACTCTTTTTTTATACGCAACTATCAGCCTCGCCATTGATGCATTGCGCAATGAAGTAAACGGGGATGTTTTTCTCGCCCAATTGACTTGATAGTTACAGACCCTGGTTTTGGCCTATCACGTTTGAAGTATCCTATCCACCCAACTAAAAGCATCCACTTTGTAATGAAGTTTAATCAATACTACATAACTGAAGCACAGAACTTGAAAATAGACAAAGTATCAAAGCAATAAAAAGGTTAATTTATATGCTTTCGCGCAAGCATATAATTGTCCAAAACTTAAAGGTATTTATATTGATGTAAAAGGCAATATGCGTATGAATATGAACAATAATATGAATGTTTGTCGGGATTTCTGTTGTTCCTACCACCCAGTGTACAAGGAAAATGGTAAACAGCCTGCGTAATTTGTGAACGTATGGGTAGCAGTACATTCAGTTCCCCAAGCGGACGCATGCTCAAACTGCGATGATGTACTTTATCTCTAAGTAAGCTTTAGTACAAACGTTATAGCAGACCATAAGGACTCCTTTAAGGGGCAAACTTCAGTCGCTCAGATAAGGGAATAAAATAATCCAGACCGAAAGGTGCGATCCTTTAAATTAGTAAAACATCATACAAACTTCATACAGCATGTGTTTTAAATTACAATCAGCAGAAAGCGAAATAAAATATATTGATAGTTTACTTAATTATACAACGTGCGATACATTTTAATTTAGAAAAGTTACTTTGGTAGGTATATAAGAATTCGGACAAATTAAGAAGTACCGTGCTATTGATGGCTTATTATGAACAACATTCAAACCTCATTTCGGTGGTGGTTTGCGGTAGTTTCCTGTGTATGCTCACTCAGTTTACGTCCTGTGAATGTCATGTTTGAGGCCAGTAGCAGCAGTATAATCGTTTTATCAGTACTTCTGTACCAGGAGGTGCATCTTTCTAGTCAGTATAATAACCTATATCAAAAGCATAATATTAATCTTTGATTTCCTTGATTTCAGTGCCGATACCCGCCTGAAAGAACAAAGAGAAACGCTCGTGGTTCTAGATTACAATGGAACGACCCTATGGATGCCACAGGCAATACTCAAGAGTACATGTTCAATTGATATTACTTACTTTCCCTTTGATGACCAGACTTGTACTTTAAAGTTTGGATCCTGGACTTACAGTGGTAACAAGCTGGATTTACGGTTCGACGGAACTGAGGAATTTCAAATGGCGGACTACATGCCCAGCCATGAGTGGGACATTTTGCGATACAGTGCCGTCCGAAACCGAGTGGATTATGATTGTTGTCCGGACTATTTTCTCGACCTGACCTACACACTCAGCATGAAACGGAAGGTAGCTTTCTACAGTTTCATTCTGCTGTTGCCCTGCGCTCTATTATCTCTCCTTACTCTGGTGATATTCTGGGTTCCACCCGAATCTCCGGCTAAACTACAACTAGGTAAATATGCCATGATTAATTTCTAATTATTGCGTAATTGTTCTTGTAGCCAAAATTGGTGGAAAATGAACCGGTTTTTTTTTTCAGTCCAATTTTTTCGATTTGAGGGTTAAAGGCTGTTCCAATGCGTCACACTCCCTTCTAGAAATGTAAACATATCCGTGATATGATTATATCAGATATAGAATTGAATCGCTCTATGATTTGGAAATAGTTACTATCTTTATTAAAATAAATGTAAAGATCACAAAAGACTGCAGTACTATCGTAAGTAGCAAGAGAGGGAGGCTTTCCATCGTTATTATATCTTTAAGAAAATGGGCTTTTGCTTTTTTAATTTTTAGTTTCGACCTTTTACCTCATGGGTGTCGGTCCCTGTTTATCTCCTTATTGTCTATGTTACATAGCTTAACAATATGAAGTCAGAATTTAGAAAATAAATACACAGACAGTATGTGTTTTATCTCCAAATCATAACAAGTTGCAAAGCCTCAAAATCATAAATTGGGATAACATGCGTCGATACATTGTATCGGATTCTAAATCTGTGTTTAAAAATATAACAGAATACATTATTTTAATAATTTTCAATGTAAATTTCATGTCTTATAATCGGACGCCAACACTATATATATAGAGACTGGTTGGTGATCCATGTTTGGAAATGAACTCTGCGTACAACCCCTAATGATAAAGTCAGCCCTTAATGTAAATGCGCCACTAAGTACGAATACACTTTTTTTTCTCTGCATAATAGATGATAAAATCTGAGAAATGTGTGGTTTTGTTTTTAACTTAATTAAATCTTCAGAACTGCACAAGTGGCACTGTGGGTGCCTAACGTTTCATTTAATACATCCACCTGACTTTATATCAGTTTGTCGTATACACAAGACTTAGAATTAATGTAAACATCATGAATTAAATATCAAACGATCGTGCTGGCATTTCTAAAATATCATTTTAGTTTAAAGACTCATGCTCAATATTTCCGGACGCAGTTTCCGATAATAATAATAAAGAACCTGCAGGAAAAGAAAGCTCCTTAAATTTTAAGTTTTGAAAATCGCTTTCATGAATTATTTACATTCAACACCGTATGAGTTCTGATTTCCGACGAACATAATTATGTTTTTATGGACATTAAGCTCTCAACTTAACTCGTAAATATTATCACATACAGAATGTCGATTATCGTCGTAAAGTAATGAAGGAGAAAAGATGATCTGAATTGATTTGAATCACAAATGGGTTTTTATATATTTTTTTTGCGTTTGACAAGACACCTTTATCGAATTTATTTGGACAAAACGATTTAGAAATAGAACTAACACAAAATTATTTCACATAATTAATTTAGTTTTTATGATACGTCTGTTTTTGCAAGTAATCAGGTATTTGTTGTTTTCTTCATTCAGGAATGAACATCTTCGTGGCTTTCTTCGTCTTGTTGCTGCTTCTGGCGGAATCCACACCTAGAGCTGCCTCCGCGATACCGCTCATAGGTAAACATGACGTTATGCTTATTTAATGCACACGTTTCATTTCAGTACATAAATTAAACACGCGTTAAAATATTTACTAACGGCTAGTCAACGCCCATTTAATTACAAATTATCTTTTTGGGGGGTTAAAAATAATACATACGAATTAAGGGTTAGGGTTTGTGTGAAATATAACATACATTGAAAGCAAACGAATGTCAAATGCAACTGTAACTACAATGTACTATTTCCTTTTCGTTTCTCTGTACGGAAATTATTTCCCTAGCCTATTCAAACCAACGCGAACAAAATTCGTTTAATAAATCCTTTTAAGTGTCAGTATTTTTTGTCCACTACTCGGAATATTATTTGAGTCTTAAAGCGAGAGAATTTGTTTTTTAATATGGCTTTGGATGGTGTTTACCCTAGGTTATTAAATAAGTAAAGAGCATGTCTGGAGAAAGTATGTGCTGGCTAGGGACGATAAAGTATTAAAGTTTAATCAACAGCCCTTGATTGCATCGCTCTGATATATTGCCTGTTTTTACTTCATGACGGCTTCACTTGATGACTTTGTCCGTTCACTTCTTTCGATCAATCTACCATCCAATTCGTTCATATAGACGTCAATAGTGCGTCGACTTCCACCCACATGAAAAGTTGATGGTGCTATAACATTTGGTAAACCGAAGAAACGTTTCTCGAAAAAAGGGCTATTTTACATTTATTCGTATAAGACATGGCCAAAATTTGATACTGGCGATGCTGGCATACCATATCAACGAAGGCCTCTATAATGTCGTTTACTATTAAAAAAGATCACCAGCACTCTACGAATCAGAAAACAAAGTTTATTCCAATAAACGTATGCCTACAATAACTCGACGTCAACAGTGTATTGTTGTTGTTCAGCCACTTATCAGGTATCGTTATTGATTTCTTTTTTATTAAATATTAGCGTCTTATGATATCTTTAACAATAGCATATAGCGAACTGTTCAACGTCAATTATGATTCTTTTTTTAAAAATTGTTATCAAATATTAGCGTCTTATGATCACACTATCAAAATATCTTTAACAATAGCTTATAGCGAACTGTTCAACGTCAATTATGATTCTTTTTTATTTATTTTTTTTTATTAAATATTAGCGTCTTATGGTAACACTATTAAAATATCTTTAACAATAGCATATAGCGAACTGTTCAACTTCAATTATGATTTTTTTTTAATTTTCTTATATTAAATATTAGCGTCTTATGATCACACTATCAAAATATCTTTAACAATAGCATGTAGCGAACTGTTCAACATCAAATTTTGAATTTTACTGCATTATCACACATTAGAACATACCATACCATCGTCATACAAGTCAACGTGTGAATTATTTCAAAATATTGTTAATGCCAAATTGCGGTGATTGATTGTTTAAAATATTTTATTAATAAAAAAAAGATAGCCCCATATTTGACTTATAGTTCGTATAAATCAGATCATCCCTGTCACAAATATGTTGAGACGGGTGTTTTCGTCAATCTTCGCCAATATACTTTATCCACCTTTTATCCATTTGTTGTTATTATTTTTTGCCTTATGTTGAGATGTTTCACAGCCGGAACTTTTTGTTATATTGTTGATTATTAGAACACATTAGCGTGTTACGAATGGAGAGAGATGATTGGGAAAGGTTATTATCTGGCTTGTGAAAACATTAACTATGATTAATGAATAGAGCCCCGACAAGCTGTCAAACTGGGCCATAGGAAACGATACAGTTACATGTATACGTGGCCTAAGTCAGCCCGAAACTTTGGCATCACAATTAAAAGCTGTTCAAATTGTCCACAGTAGGCGCGAGTTGTTTTTCTGACTAGACCACCGCACATGGATGGATGGAGTCAAATCAGGATGCATTTTTAATAAAGCATTTATCAACAACGATTCCATGTTACATAAAACTTATTAAACGAAGCACTAACATGGAACCGTGTAGCTGTTAATAATTGAAAAGCATAACATTGTTGATGTTCGCTCAGCATCAACTGGATCATTAATTAAGCAGCACATTGTACAGCTTACTTAACTCAGTTCTACACAGAATTGCTCTTGCAGCCGCTGAGTGGATTTAGAAAAACTCGTTCTGCATATAGGCCAGTAAAAATGAACAAGCAATTTTGTATTAAGACCAACCGAGTGTGACCAAAAATGAGAAGTTAATTACATAAAGCAAACAGAACTTGTCTGCAGTTTCATCAGCTAAAGTAAACATGAATGCTATCACGCTGGCTATTGTAGATGATATGATATTTGGATAACTATTTTTGGTAGCGCCATTTGGCTTTATTGAGGTACCATTGTGTGTATCTTCTACAATGTTTGATCAAGGTCTATTGCGACATCTACGTTAGATCAGTATGCGAATTTATTAGTTGAAACATGGTCATCATAATATTAAATCGCGTAATGATCTGAAGAAGTTTTTTTGATAGAAATTGTTTAACCATTATGGGGAAAGATAAAACACAAAGAAACTCTTTACTTTTAACAACTTTTACAAATACAGGAATTCTGTATGATATAGACAGGTTCACAACACTCTGAAATAGTTAACTGTAAACTATTTGCTTTATATTTAGAGTAGCACTTGTACTATTTATTTCCTTTAAAATTAATTTACCTTTAATATTATTCGTATTTTAAGCGAACTTCATCACACTGTAGTAGTCATTTATTAAGGCGAAGAAGTTTATTAAGTGGACTCTTCATGTATTGGGGTTCCTTGTCTGTGACTATTAGTGTCTCATATCATGTCAAGGACTCGTTGTCGATGTTCCGTTGAAATAACTTCAAATAACAGGCCAGGCGGAGGAGATTCGAGGCTATTGCCTGCCTGCATACATTTCCGTTCTTTTCTTGAGTGACATCGAGAATTGTGGAGCACCCTTGGTATCGGAAGGTTAGAAAACACCAGTTACAACTATCGATTAAGGAAGTCCGTCGAGTGACAGCAGTTCATCTTGGACGAGCCTTTTTACAAGCGCCTTTAGCACTGCTTCTTGCCTAGTAGGAGCGTCTATAGACGTATCGCACGAGTGAATCTAACACTAATAATCCTTCAATTGCTGCTGTTTTATTCTAAAATTGATTCTTTCCTGAGGGACCATTTTTCATTCTGACTTACATTTGTCGGGTTTAAGCTTTAAAACCGTACTTCAAGTCGGGGCTTAATAAAATTATTTCCAGCAAGCGTTCAATTACGTTTCTGATGGATTCTTCTATTTTGCTTCATGCGGGTTAGCGGACCATTTCTTGGCAGGATCTATCCTGACATTTGGGAGTAGGCCAAAACAATGTCTCTTATCATTTTGTCAGCCCCAATCCACATCTCGCACATAAAACATTCATACGCTTTCTCTTTTTTTGTATTAAATTCGCTTGTGTTCACAGGAGGTTAGCCAGGATATAGGGAGGAAAAGACGCGATAAAGTGATCATTAACACAGAATGCTGCCTTGGTAACTGAAAGTTCTAAATGAAGTTTTTACAGTAAAGATGACTTGTCAATTTGTAATGATAGAACAGGAAACTGATAACATGGTGTTGTGGATACAAGAGAAAAGCTCTGGCTATTTATAACAATTTCTAAGAGAAATGTAAAGTCTGGTTTCAGGAGTTACCGCTCCCTACAGTTAAAATGCTTTCCATTAAGATCGCAGATGAATAGCTGAACATAAATAGGGATAATAAACGGGAAAATGACCGTTTTGTGTGGCAAAAAGCTGTTTGAACAGACACTCCGCCTCGAAAGAGGCAAGTCAACATTGGTTCCATTAGACGGTCAAACAGATCTGTAGAATCGAGTGAAACTCTTCCGACTCCACTATTCAACATTCATCTTCCCTCTAGATCGTTAATTATCTTAAGTAGAAATCAGGTCTATTAGCTAATGCTTTTTTATGCTTAAGCGAAGGTTTGAATTTGAATTTAATCTGAGAGTAAAGCTATTAAAGTTTTTATGTATATATCGACGTCACATTGGCGAAAACCCGTATTTGAAGGTTCATTCAGTCTGCAATAGTCGTTAAACATCGAAAGTAAATAACACACCCTGTTTTATGAGAAATATTTTCTGAACGAAGTTTTTAATCAAACTTTTTTTCGGATTTATGCTTACCGTCTTTATTTTAAAAAAAAGTAATGAGACGCAAGGCAACAGAGATGGCTAAGGAGCCAAATAGACTATTAATCTGCACAATTCTTACTACCGTTTACGACAATCCGTGTTGTAATGCATTTCTTGTGAGGTTATGGGCCGGGGGTGGGGAGGGCCTTTTTTTAACCGGGCTTCACGTGTAATATAACCTTTTGGAAAAACACAATAGGTTATTTAACATGTTTTAAGTTACGTCGGACCGTCTAATGGTACAGTGCATCGACACACAAAAGCATACATAAACTATAAACACATTTGTAGGTAATATCTAGATTAACAATACGGCTTCGTTAGTGTCCCTGTGTCAGTGCTTCCTGCGGAGAAAGATTCGAAACTTTATGGAGTTGTTGAAGTTTTCTCTGAATGAAAGTATGTTGACATTAAAGCTCTCGTCCTCTTCGAACAACATGAGAAGTGAACAATTAGGAAATTAGAATACTTCATGACATAGCACAATATTCGACAAAAAAAGTCTCAATACATCTACATACGCAAAAACATTCAAAGCGATTCTCTAGTTATACTGTCAATTAACACGTGGGTTATTAAACTTTTTTTTATATTTTAAACATTTAATACAGTTTTAGCGTGCAAGTGTATACATGTGGCTTAACATTCTATTTCACAAATCCGTGCCTGGTGTTTTGATGTAATTCCTTACCATTGAATATGTTACAGGGGCGTACTATTGTCTGAACATGATCATGATAACTGTGTCAACAATTTTAGCATGTGTTGGAGCCAATATGTTCTTCAGAGGAGTTCGCCGGAATCGAGCACCTCGCTGGCTTCGAGTGGTGAGCAAATGTAGACATTTAGTGTTAATAAACCATTCACTAATTATTATTTTCCCAAAATTCTTTGCAAATTAGGTAGTCTGTTGACTTAATTTAAGTTTTTGTTTAGTATTAGTTCTGCTTAAAGTAGACTTGCAATTCGACAGGCGATTTGTAACAATATATAATAAAATTTAAGGATAAAAAATGCTTTGACTGAAGCCTATTGCTGTTTGAGTCTTGACCGGATTATGCATATTTTAAACTCAGTTGTATTTTTCGGTTAGAATTAGGGTGTAATCACAACAAAGTACAAATGAAACTAAACTATGTCCTGTTTTAGCCATTGAAGGAAGGTTACCGCTTTGACCTCATGTATTATGGAGAATATTTTAATACCTAAGATTTTTAACGTCACTCCGAATTCCCTCTGGAAGATCTTCTAAAGCAATTCAATTCTTGTGAAAGGATTTTTATGATAAAAATGTTTCTTTGCAGATGATGATTGATGGTGTGGCCAAAGTCTTACGCCTTCGTAAAGATTTGATCGATGTAAATGAGGAAAGTTCGAAAAAGTGGAGCCTTCGAGTCTTAAACGACGGCAAAAATAGATTTAACAATCATGAGGTGAAAATAGCAAAAATTCGCCTTCTTGACACACCAAATGGCAAGGAGAATACTGATAAAATGTCCACAGTTCACGAAGTGTTGGAGTCGGGGCGATGTACTGATTTTAATCCCGGAGGCGAGGAGGCCAGGACGGCTGTACTCGATGAACTAAAGTCAATCCGTCAAATGTTGGAGCGCGTTCGCGAACAGCGCTTGAGACGTGAAGAACAGGAGCGTTATTTACGTGAATGGAGAGTCATAACTTGTATTACAGATCGACTCTTCTTCATTATCTATATTATCTGTAACATCGTGTCTATTCTCCTGATATTCTTCTCGGGAACAAGCCAAAAACCTTGAAAACAGATGAATTGATAGTGGCCAGGTCTGTTATATAGTCAGGGCAGAAAACTATGCAAAATGAATGACGCCATTTATGATAAATACTCCAAAGTGGAGCCTGAACACAGTGTGTGTCTATTAAACCAGTCAGATATTGTACATAATGTATTTAGAGCACATTAGATATTAGACTCTTTACACAACGATGTACTTGTATATGAATATGGTGCGGGATAATGCTGTATATAATAATCACGCACCAACAAGCGCAATGCGGGGATTTGTACATAATACGTGTAGCTTAAATTTCTTCATTTCTGTTTTGGTTCATGACGTGTTTTCTAGCAATACTGAGATAAACGGTTTACGTCTTCGTTGTATATAAATTACAATAAATTACTTGTATATTCCACATACCATGTACAGACCCGCACGGAATTTCTTCCACTTATGCCAGTTAGTTGCAGTAAAATGAATCAACGTATTTCGCATACTGCCAACATCATTATGTGGGGCTAGTGATGTACTAAGCCCACTTATCTGGTATGATAACGGACAATGATAATATAGTGGTATATTATGTGGCGGTTATAAATGCAGACCTGGTATATTTTGTGTTTATCCTATAGAAGCATAAAGTATAATTTCTATCAAAAATGAGACCAATCACTTATTCCTATGCATGACATTTTATGAGACTACGAGTTAAGATTTAAAACGGAGTATCAAACCGTTTTAGCAGTCACTTTTAATAACCGCTCATCACCCGTCTTTATGCTGCTATATGTGACTGATGGAATTGATATATGGACCCGAATCACCGTTCAACAGTATAAGCTCACATGATGGCTTCCTTCGCTGTCTATTGCTTTTGTTGTCTACTGCTTTTCCTATTTCACACAATCGTTCTGTGATTTTATTAATTAAATATAATATACACGAGGATTAAGTATGCTAAATGTATTCAATTCTAATGAAATAACATCAAGTGCGGCGTAAAGCTCCAATGCGATCAATGTATTCCATGGGTTGTTCGTTTGGCTAGCTCATGGTCTCTGGTGGAATGGCTGATCACAACTGTGGTAGTCTGTGAAGCAGTTATGATTCTGATATTGGGATCTGGTGATATGAATGACTCTAGAATACAGTGGATGGGACTTGTATTGAGAACCAGGCAAGACACTGTTCGAGTGTTTTAGAAAGCTTAAGTATGCTATGGCAAGGTAATATAGGGCTCTTAGTTGATCGACTGGCAATCTAAGTTGTATATTCACAACTCTCTGTTTGGTGGAGTTATGTGGCGATCACGTCTGAAGTGTCGAGTCCAAAGAGTTATGGATCGATAGAAGCTTTCCTGTCCCATCGCCTTCAGCTGAGAGGCAAAAAGAAGCAGACAATCTCTCCACTTCATTCAGTAATACACCTAGATCGTATTGATGCATGTCTCGTGATAAAGGATAAATGTTCTAGCTTAAGGTTGATGTCAGCTTTCACAAACTGGTTGATGTACATAGACCAATCTTGTATGTAAAAAGATGAAAGCATATTCCTTTATATACACATATGCAAGGGGAATAATAACGACAAACTATGCTGCCATTGTACGGCCATGTCATACATTGAATGAATTACATAGAAAAAGTAGACCAGTAATCTACAGTTTGATGATGGATATAAAAAAAACTACAATCATCAAATACACTATGCTTAATTGTTATGCTACTGTAATCACAAATAAATTCCAAGCTTAATTGGTATAGGTGTGGTTTGTTGAGTTTCAAGCAAAGTAACAACCCCAAAAAGATTCATGGTTGGCTCCGCGTTTCGGTGTAATTATCACACTAACATCAGGAGTGAATTGATGACAGTTTGATTTAAACCGTCATGATTAATCGTTAAGTCAATCATGAATTCACTATCGTTTTTCGGAGTTGTTGCTTTGTTTTATTACGTAAGGCTTCTAGGTGCTAGCCATAACATTGTTTAGTTGAATAAAACCAAACTAACTTCAACGAGTCAAAAACGTTGTAGCAATAACGTTAAATGGTCTGTTCTCGTCGATTCTTACGGTCTAGTATGTGACCAACGGTAGCCATTCATACACTCGAATAACTGTTCAGTTGTAATATCTATTATAATTGGTGGATCTTTCACCGTCTATTGTTTTTCTTGTTCCCTGTTTCCAGTCAACCATTCTTTTAACAATGTTTTCTTGTATACCAAAAGTGACTAAGATTCAGTTATGTACATATATTCAACGTGTGTCCTTCGAATTTTGTTAGGTTAGGTTATGACCTCTATTACAAAACATGTTCATTTGTGTGCCAGGGAGAGCCTGTCAGGGTGGTTAAGGTGTGAATGTGCTTCTACGAGGCTCCCTCGATAGGGCCCACGTTTCTCTTACTTTGACGACTGGTAATCTATATTGTATATTCACAACTCCAACAACTGAGGGAGTAATCTTGTGATCACGTCGGAAGGATCGAGTCTCCAGAGTTATTGATCAAAGTTGTTCTGTTCAACTGCCTTAGGCTAAGGGGCAAGACGAACCGCACAATCTCTCCACGCCATTGAGTAATCGTCTTAATGTATGTCTCGTGATAAAGGTTAAATATTCTAGCTTAAGCTTCATGTCAACTTTCACAAACTGGTGACTGCAGATAGATTAATTTGTATATAGAAAGATAAAATGAGACTCTTTTATATACACATATGCAAGGGGAATAATATTGGCAGACATTGTTATTCACTATACGGCAGTTGTATACACGTACATGTATTATGTAGAAACAAAGTGGATGAAGAGTCTATAGTTTATTATTATTAATGTAGATACACTGCGATGATCAAAGAGACTATGCTTATTTGTTATGCTGCTGTTATCACAAATAAAGTCCAAGGGCATATCGTGAATGGTTGGTTTTCTGTTTGATAAAAACTAAAGTAATATCTAGCGACTACAAAAGGTTATGTATGAACATATAGACGAAAATAATATCACCATCGATCAGTGGTCACTGTCAATGCAGATTACTCATTAAATAATTCTTTTCTCGATTGCAATACATAGCCTCCACATGAGTATATATATGTAGTGTAAGATCGACTTGATAATAAATAGTTGATATATTCAGCTATCGTGCCGGCCTGTCTCCAGTAGCCCGGTATGACTAACATTCCAAATTTTAGACACAGGAAAGCTCTCAATAGAACCAGAGACATATATGAATTAAATAAGCATCAAATATTTTAAACTTACGTTCCTATCTCTTTCAGTCATGCATGATCTGTGTAAAACAGATTGCGATGCATCGCGATAAAGATCCCTCTCCTTGGTACCTTTTCGTTTTGACAAACACTGTTGTATTGTCACATTTTAAACAATATAAATATACTGGGGTCACAATTGTCGTTGTGAGTAACGCTCGCTTTTTATTTCTGGTGACTAAAATGACTTCAAAACTGGTGATATGGAATAACTCTAGAAGGAAACTTGTTAGAGACCAACGGCAGTACAGGAGTTGTTTTGGAAAGGTAAGGAGACCCTTTGAGGGAGATAAAGTCATTTTGTCAGCCTTGCAATATACATGGTATATTCACTTTTCTCTCTTTGGTTGAATTACGAAGTAAAACGTCTGGAGTCTGGAGTCCTAGGGGCTTGCAATATGTGGCTTATGGATCTACAGAAACTGTAATCCGAGGAGTTTCTTAAAGCCAACTATAACTTGGATTGTATCCACGTCTTTGGATAAAGCAATCTAGCTTGAAAATATAAATAGAAACATTACTATAGACAAATAATATTATCTAGATAAACAACCAGGTGATGTATTCTAAAGGCTATGTGTGTCCAACGTTTGTTATTTGGTCGTAATTGTGAGGATCTAAATTTAATATCAAACAATATCAATAATTTCGCTGCATCATAAGTTTGCCTTAAGAAGATATATTGAAGGTAATTTGAAATAAAATAAAAAGTGAAACAACAGTTTGTTTTGTGCTAAGCTGTATACTAGTATATCATTGAGATGACAAGCGGTACTAACCTCGCATATTTGTGCACAAGTGACGTTACCAGATGGTCGTACGCTAAAGGGATTTGTCATTCTCTTATACGTTTTGACGATCAGCTACCCATAATAATCTTTAGTCGCGCTTCAGATCGAATTTCTTCCTTAAAGACAAACCTTCAATATCCGACAAATCCTTTATCTACGGCCACATGCAAGAATATTCACAGACTAATTTTGTCACGTTTTACCAAATTATACCTAATATATTTGTTTTTACGCTACACCAACTCCCCTTGGCTAACCTAGGCACAGATGGCCCTAACGATATATACACAGACACATTTGCACAGTCGAGTTGATACACAGGTCCATACCTTGTTCGTGACAGAATATCGATTTCATGATTATTGTCAAAAGAAAACGAATTTACGAATTTCATTCTTACATAATCTTGATGACTGTTTTGAAATATATCACAATATTGCAACATATTGCTAATCACACCTATACAGTTTTATATGTTGATACGTCTTGGTGGTATAACACTGCTTCAACACACACCCGGTGATGGGACCATTGCAGAACAAGACGCTACACCAGTACCTAAATTCCATACAATTATGATGCACGGCAATATACATTTGTACAGTTAAGTTGATTGGTAGGTCCATATCGTCTTCGCGATAAAATATAAATTTGATGATTTTTGTCAAAGCAAATAATTATGAAGGGTGATGGCGTACGATTTAACAAACGACTACATCAGCTGCATATACGTTCGTTATGAAATAAATAAACCACTACAAACGTCCACACCCGAAATACTACCATACAATTATTGATCTTTGGACTTGAAAACTTTCAAACCATGTTCTGAAAATCATTAACTGTATTGCGAGAGTTTAGACCGACAGTCTTATTCCTTCGTGGCGCTGCTATTGTCTTGCTTCAAAAATACATGGTCGTATATTCAAAGCTTGTTTGGTAACGAGTATGGCTTCTGGCAGATGGCTTGTCGCCAGTTCACTTATAGGTAGTATGGACCACTTGTAGACCTGGAAACAAGATGTTTTAATAGGGAAATCTGGACCTCGATGAATTGATAGTTTATTTAAAGAACGACCAGGCGCTGCTCGAGTGGTTTTAGAAAGCTGGACGATATGGAATGGAACTCTGTAATTTAGTGAATTTGTACATTGGCGCTATACATCTATCATCTGGGTCTTATTTAAACTCTACCAACTCTAAACCTCTCTAAATTTCGTTGAATACCAGTTAACTTAAGGAGATGTATATTACGTTCTCCCGGATAACACAAGATAAGTTGCTGAGCTTTGTAAACATGACTAGGTATATATTTGTGACGGCCTAATCGCAACACATAGAACCGACTTCCTCACACTTTTGCACATGTGACGACATAAAATCGGCCTAAGATAAGCGGACCTGTCATTCTGTTGAATGGGACATCATCGAGGACAGGTTTCAACCCCAACATAGTTGAGCCTTCAACTGTGTTAAATGGCTTCAGATCTTCATATGAAACAAACTTAAATTAGCCACAAGTACCTAATGCTGTGGAAACATAAAGAAAAGATGATAGACATATTAAAGTTTTTCCCGTTTTCACATAAAAGTATACAATTTTGTTTAGCCACTAAATGACGTCATCAGTTCGCGTACGCAAACCAAACTTAATCCTATGGGATAGTTTGCCACATGGAAAAGTTTGATAAGAATGCGATAATCAGATTTCAAGTTAAAGGATGATAGCCACATTTCGTAATTTGGTACCATGTTGCGCCAACTGTAGATGAAAGAGGCGTGCCTAAAGCAAACTAAATTCAATGCGATATCGTGACACACTGAATACTTTGCTCAAGTTTAATATTTTTGTTTTTACTTTTCTTACACACACTAGTTAGCGAAAAGGTCCTCATAACAAACCCAAGTGCACGTCAGAGATTGTCTCATACAATTAATATTCATACCAAATGTTGGTTGGAGTCCAATAAGCGGTTGTCAAGTTTACGGCGAGAAACCAAAAGGTTGACGGACAGACAGACAACCACCCAAAGCAATAATACGTCCCGTGAATGAAGAGCACGTTAAATGAATTGCTGAAAACATACCACATTTACAGCAATGTCTGGAAAGGTTAATCCCTGAGATAGAAGTGACTTTTAAATATATTGCATTAACGCTACACTAACTCCGTACATCTAGATATGGAACATCTGGCCCGAAAATTATATACTATGGAAGCTCATCGCGGCCCTCAAGTTATTGACGTCGACAACTGTAGATTTGAACTAGAATAGAGAAATGTAGATTTGAACTTGAATCCCCAGTGTTCATCGTCGACTATATTTAGTACTCGAGAATTCGAGATTTGACTCTCCAGATGTTGAATTGTTGTAATCCCTTTGAAAATTTAGGATTTCATATTTGTCATTCATCTATGCGCGCTCTGTAGAACCATATGTGACAACATAGCCTATTTCGACAAAGCTACTGCAGGCGAAGTATTTCAAAATTCAAAATAAAGTTTTATCAAAACATTAATTTATGCCTTATAAAATTACATTCAAATTGTATGTTTAAAATGTATGTGTAATATTTGTTCATATTTCTAATTCCATTATATTTTACCGATGGTTTGGATTTATTTGTAATGGTTTTATATTTGTTCTGTACGAAATACATTTATTGCTAACGCCTTTGATTTATGTAATGTTCTTCTACTCGACTTCTTGTGAGCGTTTTGGTACAGTAAATAACCATATTTATATAGCCAATTTTATTTCTCGACATTCAAAATATATAACATACCTTCTTACGCCACTATTATACAAACGTCATTCAAATACACAGAACGGAATTTTGCAACATAACATTTTTAAAAAAAGTTTTATCAACAAATATGTAATATAGACAATTAATATAAATATTTGGGAAAGTAAATGCAGAATTTAAGAGTACATATAGCAAATATACAATAAAAGTATAAATTTGTTAAGCGAAATGCCGACACTTAGAACATAAATAACGTTATTAAGCAAATATATTCAAGTTTATAAAACAAATATAATGTATCGAATATTGAAACACTTCGCATACTATAAAACGCGAGCTTTTTCAATGTTTGCTGGGGGACGCGAAACTTATTAGAGGAACATTATGCCACACCTAAGAAACTAACTTGAACAATCGAGATCTTAACTGGAATCTCGACGTCCCCAGGGCGAGTGCCGCGTTGAGCTTCTATAACATATTAATTTTCTTCTTGACATCCGTTTATGCTGTGGTATACAGTCCAAACAATGAACATAATTGACAACAAGTGATATCACCCATTCCATGTGCGAAAGTTTTCCTGACCGTTTGTGAAAACTATCATCTTTTGTCAACATACTATCAGATAATGCTATTCGTTATTGTGAACATATCATTAAAGAATATGTTGACAAGGGTGTCATCGAGATAAAGAATATACTTCGGATTTGTTTAAGAACAAACACATGTAGGCATTGGTTGGTAAACTGACCATGATGGTTTAATGATATGTCGAAGAATGCCCAATAACGGTATGAGTTCTTTCATTTGAAGTTCTCCCGTTCTATTATTTATATTGTTATATGTGGAACTACTATCCTATTGTTACCATGGGTAGCTTAATAACGTGAACATTGCAATAAACCATTTTACTAGATGCCACGAGCTAGCTCAACAAAATCTTTGACAGGAGTATGTGTCCATTAATTAACATCGAAACAAGCTCTTCTGACCTGTGCGATGCACCGTCCAGCTTTCTAAAACCACTTGAGCAGCGCCTGGTCGTTCTTCAAATAAAGTATTATTTCATTGAGGTCCAGATTTCCGTATTAAATCATCTTGTTCCCAGATCTACAAGTGACCCATACGACTTATAAGTGAACTGGCGAGAAGCCATGTGCCAGAAGCCACACTCTTACTCAACAAGCTTCGAATATACGGCCATATATTTTGTGGTAGCGCCACGAAGGACTAAGACTGTCATTCTAAACTCTCGAAATACAGTTAATGATTTTCAGAACATCGTTTGAAAGTTCTTTGAAAGTCAAAAGATCGGTAATTTAATGATAGTATTTCGGATGTGGAAGTTTTTAGTGGTTTATTATTTTTAATAACAAACGTATTATACAGCTTATATCGTCGTTTGTTAAATCGTACGCCATCACCCTTCATAATTATTTGCTTAGACAAAAATCTTCAAATTGATATTTTATCGTTTGTCGCAAAGTAACGTTTGTCTTTCTACAGAATGGCTGGATTTCAGTTGTCGTTCTTGGAATCGGTGATAAGTTGTAATGGTCACTTTGACATCTTGGAATAAGATGTGGTGATATGGAACCCTGAAATGCAGTTGATGGAGAATATATCGGAACACGGATCGGTGGCTTCTCAAGAGGATTTAAAGTGCAGTGGGTGCCATGGATAGGGCAGTAGAATACGATTTACTCTGACTTGATCGACCCTCAGGCGAAATGGCATATTAACAACTCTCAGTTTTGGTGGTGATCACGTCTGAAGTGTCAAGTCCCCGGAGTTATATGTAATGTCTGGATCGATAGAAGCTGTATTCCACTCTTTTAGAAAAACAGAAGGAGTCGGGCGGCAAAATCTTTCCACTTGGCTGTTTATATAGTTAAATGGGATTTTTGCCTTTGTAAAATTTAATTTTGAACTCAAAAATTTAGTTTATCTTAACTGTTATGAATAACTGATCTGGTGGTCACTCCTTATAAAGAATGTCCGAAGAAAGGAATCGCTCAATCGTGCGCTGAGGTTCTATCTAGATCCAGTGGATTGTAATTTGACACCACACAATATGTTGACATATTGATAAAAAAAAAAAGATTTATAGGCAAGATGTTCTAAAGTCCTTTAAGTTAACATTATTTTTTAAACCAGATATTGTTTTCCTTAAAACACACTGAGTACATATTTATGATGACACAAGTTCACAAAATAGTAGCAATATGTATAACCATAATCTAGGAATTAATCCTGTCTTTATTTTTGTCCTTGTCGCAATAATTAATGTTCTTGTTATAATGTTTCGAATAGTAAAACTAACTTTCGTATGGATGATAACTTTCTTGTGCATTTAATAGAACGTTTTGAATCTCATTTCAGAAATCGTTTTCAAATAGAGGTATTATCATTAGTTGACCTTACACATAAAACAATCTCTGAAACGAGATTGACAAAGTTGTACTAAAGAAGGAAAGGAATTAGTAATACTGCTACATGTATAACCCTGAGAAAAGGTGCAACAGGAAGTCGTTTTGTTGTGCTGTCCTGTGTTTCGTTTTTGTAAATGTACTGTGGTGTCTTCTGTGTTGCTAGTCATTCAGGGTGGTTTCCTTCGCCGATGAAGCATATGAGTGAAATAACTTAAAGTACGGCGTAAAAGCCGAATCAAACAAACAAACAAACTGCTATAACCTTCTAAACTGCTTCAGAATATAAATGCCACAAATATGATATAAATATTCTAATGGATATTAAGCTACCATTCTAATTAATATTGATATATAACATTAGAAATACAAATGGTTTATCAACGGACTAAGTATATATTCGGAACGAAATCTGAAACGATAAGCTTATATTTCGAGGTTAATCATTCATTGTATTCAAATTTCAGTTCGGGCAGATACTTCGTCTTTACCCGGTGGAATTCCAAGGTGTCGCTTTTAATGGGAAAAAGTAAGTATATTGTAGACCAAAGCAAATTAACATGTCAATCTAAAGAATTTAAAATACAAAACATCAAAGCTTTAGACACGTATTAAAAGATTCACCACTGAAGAAATATTACCTTGGGAAATGACCACAATACAAAACCTTAAACCAAATGAAAAAAACTCATGGAGAAGAGTAATGAGTGCACAATTTATACTTGAGCTATATTTCATACAGTCGGTCCTCCGAGATTTTGTAGTATTTAATTGCTTTTTAATTTAAACGCTGGATGTACGGAGAAGAAAAAATATTTGTTATTATCAAACATAAGAATTAATACCACGAGGCTAATGAATTGAACTGAATCATATGTTAAGTGTCATGAAAAGTTTACAAAAACGGAAAGACTTTGTCAAGAATTATTTCAGTTAGACTTTTCATTACAGAATAAGACCAAACACGAGTCAAATCATAAGAGGAGTTGAGGGATTTGATTGTTAATTTATTTTTGAAGCCTTTGTTCAGTGTTTTGTGCTCGAACGGAATTTTTGTCTGACAGAGCAGATGTAAACTCCAAGGGATGATGACACACCAATCCTGTCGATGTGGCTGAGTTATGCATTTACAAACCAAGGTTTAACCAACATTTGTACTTTTATACAGCAACTGGGGCTATTGGCTTTTTCTCTATAACTGTAAACGAAGTGTTTAACAAGTTAATGATGATGCCGCAAATTCAGCAATGCTCAGAAGCTTAAGGAGATAATTAGATAACTATCTTTCCCACATTCAGTAATTATAAATTGATGAAATGAATTATCAATTAATTATTAACCATGATATTTTCTTGGTATTTCAATTTGTTAATCACCCACCTCCAGTCGGGATTAGGCAACAGTAAGGAAAGATCGCGATATAGTAACGACAGTAAGATAGTAACACAGTAAGACTAGATTACAGAAAACACAATTAACGATAAACACACGAAAATAAAAGCAAGAAAAATTATCTTAGGAAGTCGTCAAAATTATATTTTATATACTAGTCCATACAATTGGTAAATTATGAAAACTCTACCGATATCAAGCATTCTCAGGCTGAGGTTTTCATGTTTAAATGAGTATCAAAATATTTCAATGAGATGAACAAATATAAAACTATTGTTTTAGTATGATACGGTACACGTTATCAATGTGTTACATATAATAACGCTCACTGCCCTTGTCAATACTTTATAAGACACTTGGATTGGCATCTAATAATCTGTATCTGGTGCCTCTATGGTGTGGGGATCACATTACTTTGCCTGACCTACCTACGAAATCATTACGACTTTCAAAATCCGTCACAAGCAAAGCAGCGACCTGAGATCCAAACTTCTATTATAATAGAGTTCAAACGAGAGAGTTGGTTGGCAAGCCCAAGGGGCTCCCTTCGATAGTTTGGCTTAAGCGAAATACCAATCACATTACAGCTTTGCATAAAATCAACAAAAACACCAAATAAACTGTTATTCCTTGTAGATTGTTTAATTTCCAAGCATCCGCTTTTCATGAAAAATGTTCCTGTGAAGTTGTTGTCTAGTAGTGTCTAGTTAAGACTGCTATTATGATTTTCATCGATTGATTTGTTTTACACGATTATTCCATACTATTTGGTATGTATAGGAAGAAAAATATTGGAAAATAAGTAAACCCCGAAAATCAATCAGAAATAATCTACATATTTTTAGTATAAAGGTATGCCAAATTCAGAATATACCTAAACAAACTAATGGGTGCAAATGTACTAACATCACGAAGCGAAGAAACAACAGACACCTTGGGAAACATTTTACGACACATCCCACGTCTGAAATTGTGTGACTCCCTAAATTAACAATCTAAAACAAGTACTAATTATACCGATAGTATTTGATCTAACACCAAATCCATAGATGACAGTAGATGACAGTATATACTGACAACAGTTTATTTGATAGATGACAGTATATTTTGAGAACAGTTTACTAAATTGCGGTCACTATTGCTGGCAAAATTCAGAACCCTACATCATATTGACATCAGTATTACTTATTGGCAAAGAGCACAAGACCCAAAGTGGAATACGACTGGTCTTACTGCACATGGTACTACGGCGGATTCTGAAACGAGGCTGAAAAACTTAAAGATAATCCTTGAGGAGACAATGTTGATTGACGTTATTTAAACGTCTCTGTCCTTACTCAGTGGATCTTTAATACGTCTTCTTTAATCGTGAAAAAGACAAAGGAAAGACACGAATAAATATGTTGATCAATTAGAATTCCATTCAGTGTACTTAAAAGCGGTGGGTACATAAGAAGAAAGTCACTCCTTAAAGTTTGAATCTTGCGAATGGCCCGCATAGCAATGTGTAAAGAACATTGTAAAAATATAATTATTGGAAACCGAGGATATTAATTCCCTTAGGTCCTTATAATTAAGTGACCTTTGTAAAATGTTGTTCCGTATCCATTCTGTCCACTTTTGTTATTTGTTAAAGAACACTGTAAACAATAGGTCATCATCTTGTTTATAACATTTTGAGAGTACAGCATTAACGTCCAGTAACCACTTAGTTTTACTTATAATCCTGTTTGTATTGTTTAACAAGGGATCCCTAACATGTAGACTGAAAGCCTATTTATATCATGTGTTTCAAGCCGCCGAATAATGTGTCTATTATATCATCTTAGTCCTAATGTTATACGCAAAAAGACAATTTTAGCATATATATAGTCTACATAATGTCAACTGGGTGATAATCTAGCCAGCACAACAAGAGAACATGTCGTTTACAACTCCAAACGGTTTGTTTTGGGCATCAAGTGTCGATTTTGTAGAATAATGAAGAAATTATTATGATAGTGATTCTACTGGATAATGAGCCTGTCATGAAATTTATATTAATATAGAATACAAAAAGGAAATGGGTTATTAACGGTCGAAATACACTTCTGGCATGACTTCTGAAACAAGCTACGACCAGATAAAGTTTATCCTCGGAGAGATAAGTCATTTCACTGTAATTGAATTGAAGTTCCGACAAAGTCTTTGTTCTTACTCGGTAGACTTTTAAACTGTCACTCCTGATGTAAAGAAAATAAGTAGATTGTAGATCAAATGGGTTAAGCTGTAAATCGAATGACTAAAGAACTGTGTATAGCTAACATTAAAGTCTTATTAACAACACACAATAAATCTGGTCATCTGGAAAAAATATTTATATGTACTGACTTTGCGGCAAGAACCTGTTACATTCAACAGAGATACAAGAACAAACAGCATAGCCAATATATATATGGCTAAACACAATGTGAGTTGTACTCACAAAGGAAAACATGATAGATGCGCCCAAGCTAACACATGAGCTATTCAATGGGAACAAAGAGAATTTGTGGTGCATTTGAAGTTTTTTAAAAATGTGCACCCTACATACAAGCATGAAATTATTTGATTAATTTCATTAGAGATTTTTGTTACAGTTTTTAAGTAATTTACTCCATATGTTGGATAGATTAGATCTTAGTCTACCTTTTTTATTTAAATCTGGGATTTCAATATCAAGTTTCCCTATGTGAGTACAGCTCACTTTGTGTTTGGCCATATATATATTTATCTTCACAATTTACATGTTACATGTATTGCCTTTTCTCGAGATGCGCCTTTAGGTTATCCAGAACAACTC
>JAVFBZ010139554.1:0-21749 GCA_032466195.1 Katharina tunicata
TATATTAATTCTTCTTTGGTATATTTATTGGGCTGGATAGGACAACAATACAATATGGGCCGATACGTAGACTTTAAGACCGAATTAACATTCTCGTCAAGCCGAACAAAACGCTCAGTAAGTCATGTCATCAATTGTCATGTATCCCTGAAATCACTGTTGATCTTTCGTCACGAAAGTCAATACATATTATTTAAATAAACCAGTTTTCCCGGCCTAGTAGGTTTGTTCTGTGGAACAAACGTCTGCCGGTTAATTGCCTAATTGTTTGGTTGTCGTGGTATACTATCGAGTAGTGTATGGCCTGCACTAGGCAGTTCGTATGGCATTAGTTATTTTTGCCTTACAACTGCATTAATATTGTATGTAGTCTATAGTATTTGTGTAAAGGAAACACCTGAAATTATCATAATTTCCTTGTTTTTAACTGTGATCGATATAATGAAAGCCACTTTGGAAATACGTACGTCTATGTAAAAGTTGTAACTCGGGAAGAGAATATATCTGCATTTATTCATGTTCAAAAACGATTCGCTATAGTTTATGTCGAACGCCTTGGATGGTATAAGTTTCACGATTTTGAAGTTTTTTTCTAACCAATATAGTAAAGCATCCACAAGAATGCTGGCTGAATGTGCTGAAGTATAGCAAAGAATCCACAAGAATTATGGCTGGATTTGCAGCACTATGCACTGGAGTGTTTTTTAATACATGCAAACCCCCCCAAAAAACACAACGATATCCATAATGTAACAACTGATAGATACACTGTTGTGTCTTTAAGTTTTAAAGCCAGTGTCGCATGACTAAATAAAGACAGAGTAAACCTAATTTTGGACCTGTTTCACACTATTGTATGGCCAGTGTGCTACTCAGAAACATTTTGATAAAGACCTACAAGGCCTACTGCTCACAAGTCCACTGCTCCAATGCTGTATTAGCAAATGTCCTTAAATCTTTGTGCGCCAGAGTTTTGGATGCGATTAATCCCGTATGGGCAAATTAGATAATGAAATTTAAAAAAAATTCTCAAACCAAACGAGGAAAAGACGTGCAGGTGTAAGAGAGAGAGAGAGAGAGACAGCTAGTTTATCTTGTCTAGAGAGAACAAAAAACAAAAACCTGAGACTATCTCGAATCCCGTTGGAGGATATCATTTCTGTGTTATTTATGATGTTGCCTTTTTAATACATATTTCATATTTCCAGTTCGCGACTTTCACCTCGCGAACTAATTTAATCGCGATCTTGTTTTGAGCGCTTACCATTGTAGTCATTTTTCAAACACTCTGATTAATATGACATTGATTTGTTATTTTCTCACTTACTGGAGTTCTAAGAGATTATGTCCAAGTAGTATACTTGATGCTACAACAAGTCTTATTCCAAGATTACGTTACCACCCTAATACAAAGAGGATGTGGGAAATGTATTCGACCCGAACGTTTTTGGGTAAACAAATTGTGACATTAAAATAGAATATTAACAATATATATTCAAACAAAACCAAAACTGCCTTGACAAAACACGAAGGAAATGTACATGAAGCTATAAATTCTGGCATTATAATACTATGTAGTAACACAGATGCAAAGCGCACAAACAATCCATTAATAAAATAGATTCATGTATGTTGATGACAATATAAAGGATTAAGCTATACAAATAAAAACGGTAAAAGGTATATTTAACGACAATATAACACAAATGTTATCAAATCAGTCATAATAAAATAACTTGGCACTGTAAGAAACATGGATAGTTTCTTTGACTGGCGATTCGATTCAGTATATGTGACTGGCATTCAAAATCTGAGCTTTCTGGGCAAATATGTGGGCCACGTTAATAGTCTTAGTCAGATCATGACATACATGTACATCCTATGTGATGTTAGATATATTGATTCACCATTGATTCTTCTTCGTGAAAGTCAAATACGTAAGGGTAAAAATACAATTTCCAATGTCCTAATGAATTCTTCTTGGATGCCATCGATTATCTCTTAATTGCCTAAGATGTTGAATATCTTGAATTAAAAGGTTTTTTTCTTCAAATCCACTGCAAAACCGCCTGTCTGTGAATGCCTTAGGAAGGCCCGATAATTGTATTATCAATTTCTGTGGGCTGTTTACATTGTATAACATAATCAGCGGCATACAGTGATGTTCATTTCATATTTATTTTTTGTTCGAGCGACGTCTGCTGATATCTGAATAAAGTTAATTTGATCAACAAAGTAATAAGACATTATTGTTCACAAAAATATACCATAATGGCATGCAACAAATAATGCCGCTATTCTCGTTTATAAAGCCGTTAGGTTATTCGCCACGATCACAATTTTAGTGGAGAGTTTGCATCTGCTTTTATACTATATACGATAAACTGTTACGGCTTTAAGGCACTACATTTATTAAAATATGTAGGCACACTTTCCCTTACAACTCATCATTTAATGCCATATAACGTGTCCAAGTAGGCAGGGTGAAATGCGTCACCCAGGAAACTGATACCAAGTTAACTAAGGATCATGTAAAGGTTGCGTAACGAGAGACAGGCAGATGGTCTTATAATGGCTGCGGGTTTATCAGAACTGGAATCACAATCTGGTAGACGGATTAAAGGTGGACCATATACCTGTATGAATGCAGGATGCTGATTAAAGAGTTAATGAAGGCTGACGGGATTAATATATTATAAATCAGCGGTATACAGGAGTCAAAACAACTTTATTTAATTTAATTCGTTATTTATTTAAAGGAGGATTGTGCTCATCCCGAAGACTACTTGGTGGCCCCCTCAAAAGAAACATGAATAGAAAATTAACAATACAAATATAACAAATATTAAAAACTTGATTTGCCTGATGATGACTTAACAAAAGTCGAAATATGGAAAAGAAAATCTTATTTAAGTAAAATCCACATAAACGTCTAAGGTTGCTAGATATAAAACGAGAGAAGACAGGTGTGACATTGCACGGCGACAAGAATATCTACAGCTCTGTAAAACATATAGAAAGTGAGAGACTAAAGGAATCACCTTAATAAAACAAAGGTCTCGTCAAGTATGTCTGAAAACTATGGGGAAATGTATGTGAAGATGTGGACAAAACAAGGCAAATAAGTACGACTGGTGAAAATATGAATATGTAGATTGTATGACTGTATATATGTGATATATATGAATGTATGGATATGTGTACTCAAATTTGTTCCACTTTGTTCACCAGTCGTACTTATTTGCCTTGTTTTGTCCACATCTTCACATACATTTCCCACTGCCATTATATTTCACTTAGATATTGTTTGCATATTCTATGGAAACCTGTTCAATATGTTAAGTTGTTCTCACGTACTATTCGTTTTGTTTTTTATTGTTTTATTCTCATCTATATATACTTTACTCTGATAGTTTTCATGTAGTATAACACCAAGTACATTTACTCTCATGTTACATCACTGTTCTTTCTCCTGTGCTATGTATTTTATCAAACCTGCTACCTATGTTGAATTGTTTTTACATACCCTTTGTTGTAATTGTGAAGTGTGCTATCCCAGCCCAGCAATTCTATTGATCTTTTGTTCACCTCTATCCCTATATATATGTCCATACACTCATTCCACTGTAAGCATCTGAAGAAGTAAATTGTATATTTGCGAAAGCTTATGCTGAAATAAACCAGTTAATCCTAAAAAGTGCTACCATCTTCCTGTTTCATTATATTCTGAGGATTAACACGGCTATTTCAAATATTTTAATATTGTCCAGTACTTGTTTCAGGTACGTCACTTTTTGCTCTTTTTTTGGCGGAATTTTTAGATGTTGTGTATGTGCTAATTATTTGACAGATTAAAAGGTCATCAAACTAATACGAATGTTCACTACCTTTACACAAACCAAGCAATGGCTTTTGAAACTATTGCCATTGCAGATAAAAATCCTATAAAGATATCATTTGATCATTATCATAGTTTCACGAAGGTTGGTTCATGAAGTTAGTCTTTTTCAAATTCAGACTTTTTCATTTCTCACTTATGTCTTGAAAGATAAAAACCCCGTCGATATTGCTCCGGAAGTAGATTGGGAGGTCTCGCAATGCCTATTTTAAGGACACATAGCTATCCCAGAGGACGAGTAAGTCTATTCAACCTAAAAAACAAATTCCCTACCAAAACATAACTTTGCAAAACACAAAGAATCCGAAGATATATCTTCCTATGCATGCAAAAAAAAACAACAAGAATCACATATTTTCAATAAAATATTGACACTGTAATGCGATAAAACCGTTATGAATCATTAATAGAGGAGAGTTTAAACGAGAACGGCGGTAAAGTCATCAAAATAAACTATTTTAATCACAACAGCCAACCAAAAATAAATTGTGAGCCGGGGGAAATAGATAGTCACATCCATGCGTTTTGATATGGATGGGCTAGTTCTTACCAAGAATGCTATCTAAGACGCCTACAAAAGCCAAAAGTATCAAATTCAGTCTCATCAAGTCGAGAAAGAGGCTTAAAGCCCAGGGTCACAATTGTCAACTACCCCTGTATTCTGTGATGACGGTCAATTGCTCAATGTCAAATACTTGTTAATTAATTAAACGATTTCTTACGGCGTAACAAGACACTTCTAGACTTTCATCGACTGACTGCATATTGACAAAACCTATTGAAGTCGTGGAATTATGAACTGCATTGAGAAGGCCGCCACAGGACAGTCGGTCTGTGATGAAAACGTAGAACATGTGGTCTATTTTATTTGTGTCGAGCACACATCTGAAATTATCTGCAGTTCGTCGTATTTGGCTGGCATCGATATTTGGCCTTATTTGAATAATTGCGTTCTATGATTCAATAAATCAAACAAAAAGGCAATTTCCTTTTTGAAGAAACGTAAACCTTGAACCTTCTTGAAATATCTTATTAGAGGTATTTCTGGAACCAAAAAAAAAATATGTACATTAGTCAAGTTTCACTAACTAACCGCAATAGCTAATGTTGACTATCACAATTGAACCATTTGTCTACGTATTAACAGTGATAACTAAAGTTCTATTGGATTTTATCTGATCTAATCGTTATAAGTTATCAATACAAGCCATCGAAAAGAATACCATCACAAGGCCACAAGAATCATCGACTTTTACCGTTTTGAATGTTATGTGGATGTGGTTCTGGGTCAAAGTATAGGATGTTAACAAGACCAGTGTAAATGTCAATTCTTCAGGTTTGTGCTAAATGAAAAATTACATTGCAAATCAGAAACAATGTGTCAAACGAAATGAGGTAAAGATGTCATGGGAAGCAGAAGTCTTCGCTGCCTTCATCAGCCTGCCCTGATCGTTCGATGGAGGACATTATTTCAGGTGTTATTTCTATTGTTGCTCCCGAAGTATATTTTTAATTTGTTGTTTCAGATTTTCAGATTACTTCATAGAATGTCTCCGAGGTCCATTAAATATGCTCGCTAAATTTTAACAAATCATAGAAGGCTATTCAATTTGGTGCTTTCATATGAACGTGTCAAAGGTGTCGCCTGCTTTCATCTAGGCTGGATGAAAAACAGAGATTTCTTTCTTTTGTTCAATACAAAAAGACAAAACACCCGTTATACATTTTGAATCGGTATATTGAGATTTCGGATGTAGACTATATTATCAGCACGGCAAACGCACGTGTGTAGCTTCATAGTTCACTTTACAATTTTTAAACATGTTTATACTGTCATATGATTTTAACCAATGTAACTCGAGGCCAAAAATATCATGAACGAAACAGTAGTAAACGTTGAAGGAGATATTTTACCTACACCAGTTAATAAAAAAGTGACTATCTGGAAATTTCATTTTGCGGAAAAATATCATTGTTTGGATGGTAAGATAGGCTGAATCTGACAACCTCATGCTGCTGCAGAAGCTCTTGGCCATATTAACAATAACTAGAGGTCAATAATCCTTGACAACAGTTGTCAGGTATCTCCCAGTTCACTGTCAATCTTAAGTAAACGATCTGTAACTGTATAATAAGACCCTTTTGGTCTGCAACCGACCTTCGAAGTCGTAGAATTTTGAAATGCGTTGAAAATACCTTATACAAGACAGTCCGACCTAAGTACAATGTAAATAGATGTGGCTTGTTTAAATTCTGTAAAGCAAACAGCTGAAATTATCTTCATTTCTTCGTTTTTATCTGTCTGTGATCGATACCGGTCCATATCGGCAGTTCTGTCTTCCTTGTTTCAAGGGATAAAAGTGGGCGGTTGGATAAGCGTTGTGTGTTCTCCTGTGTTCTCTGATCTATGGGAAGCCGATTTGTGGGGATGTCCTGCACATGTCTTGTTTCTTGCCAACTTCGTTTGGGGCGGTTTTCCATTGGGCTCGCACGTCATTAGCTGAGTGAAATAACATTAAGTACGGAGCAAATACTCAATCTAAAAACAAACAACTAAATACATACATCAATCAGGAATTTTCGTTTGTGAAAAACTGAAATCTGGTGCCTGTTGCTTAGAGCAGTATAAGTCGCTAATACCAGATAAAATCACTAATAGCGATATAGGAGATAGGCCTTCAACAGGGCGTGACGTCTTGTATTTTAGGATTAAATTTAATACTGCTGTGAGCAACCGGTCCCAGATGACCTTCACTACATATTTAGCTAAGAAGCCAGAACATTCTTTGTTATCAATATTTGTTGTCTCGGGGTGGATTTCGCATCGAGATTTATATTTTAGCGATAATTTATTGAAACTTCAAAGCAATGTATCTATCAAAATATAGTCGGATCAGGTTAACTTACAACTCTGGTGTCAATTTACTCCTCACTCTGAAAGCTGATATAATCTTGTCTACCAGGCATGTTTTAACTAACGATCATATTAATAGGCTACGTAAAGGTAGAATAAGATAAATGGTCACAATGGCTCTGGGTTAATCAGAACTGAATATAAAGCCTGACAGACTGATCAGAGCTGGACGTTTTCGTAGAACAAAATGCGGATTAATAAGTTGGTGATAGTTAACTGGAAAGTGGATTAAAATGTTTTTCTTAATTAGAATGTTTTGGATTCGCATTCGCTTATATTGTTGATACAGATCCAATATTTACATTTAATAAGGACTAATCCAGTCATTTGTAATTTGAGCTGGCAGGTACTGATAGGGGGCCAGATGTTAAAAGAGACGAGACAGGTGTGTGTGCTTGAAAATATAAAGTTCTGTTAACCAAAAAGAGACATTGACAAAATTTACATACTCATACGAGTTCACATCAAGGATATCTGGAAACATCACGAACAACATACACGGGCTGTACTCATATATCCGTATTGTCTGTTGCGCAACCATTCTTCTCAATGGGACTGCCTTAGATGTATGAGCTGTTTTTACGGTGGGTTTTTTTCGGGGAGGGGTAGGGAAAGGACTGTTACAAGGTTTCAACGTTAAACAGCCCCGGAAGTCCTCTGATGAAGTATTGGTTATTTACCAAAAATGTGTTTTCAAAAGTAAAATTTTAAAGAAATATTTTGAAAAGACATTATATTATATAGTGTAAAGTATATATTATAGTTCCTATCTTGTCGACATGATCTTGATAAAAATTAATCTCTAAAATGTCTTGTATTTTTTTATTATATTTTCTACTTTCTAAGTTCGGTTAACCAATGTACCAAATAATCTATAATAATACCTGCAAAAATATTCAAATGTATACTTAACATACTGGGATGTAAATTGTTAGGTCACTTTAGATTCTATGTAAGTATATTACTGTCTGGTATGTACGGTAGACTGGATATGCACACGATGCTCTTTGGTCTGATGCGTATGGGCTTTAAGGCCGACAACTGCACCCAAAGTGACCGATTGTGATTAATGGGTGTTCCCAAAGCGGTTGGGGAGCTCCATGGATATTTAGCTCATTGAACACTTGAAAATTTAAAAAAGTGTTAGGAGTATAAATTTTGATAATAGTCTTCATGTATAACTGCAACTAAACCCTGTACATTAAGTGCGACCTTCATTTTAGTCCGTGTCGACTAGCTACAGACCTAGTTAGTTACCGACAAATTATATTTTCATTAAGAAGATATAGAAGTTTGGTAAAAACATGATCAAGAGTTAACATATTTCTTGTCAGCAATATTTTATCCCAAGTTGATACAAAATTGCTGGGTTGCAATTGAACCATACAGCTTTATTTGTACAGCGATACATAAAGGTAATATGTTGTGTTGTGGTAGCATTTTAAACTAAATGTACTTTTTAACATTGAAATAACAGTAACATTAGCTTTTTAAATTTTATAATCACTGGACAATTACAGTGATGGTAATGAAGGTTAGGATAGATATCTTTTTGACTTTTGGATGTGCCCATTGCCTGTTTGCGCTGTCAATTAATCCAGTTTGTGTCAATAATATAATTACAGATTACGTTCCAAATCACAAAAAAGGATTTCAAATGAAACGCAGAAACGACGACAAGGCGACAAAAATGTCAGCTAGTTTTGTTTCATGTCCAATTTTATAAAAGGGCTGACCTTTCTGATTATTTTCCGGCTCACTTCTGATGTAATACATGTACAATTTGTATTGTTCCAGAGTGTGGATTTCCATCGTCAATGTTTACACCGAATGAATTCGGTATATCGAAGACATTGGCTTTCCACTGACTTGCTGTGTGAGATGAAAGCACGTCGATACTAATACAGTATTATATTGGATTGTTCCACAAATCACATCTCATTGGTACGCTTCTAGAGAAAAGAGATTCGACATGGAAATATGCAGAACCAATTTTGCGCAAGCAGTGTATATATATTTTGAAAATAAATGTAGAGAAGATATCTTGCGCTTGCCTCCTTCGAGATTCGAAATTGGGTCTCTGACTAGCAGGGCCAGGCTCTAATCGACTGAGATACAAAGGCTCACAGTAAAAAATTTAGGTACAAGATTTTGATATTCATGTAAAAGAAGACTAGCAAACCATGGGCTGAGCTGGTCTGGTCATATTGGAATGCAAAAGCAATAATGTATATCTTTGAGCCTTTACCTGGTTCCAAGTTGAAACCTAATGGATACAACGTTTGAAGTGTACTAACCAATAAGCCTATCTTTTCAAGCGTTTCTCGTTTCTTCTTCAAAAGGAAAATCAAGAGTTTTGTTCAATCGGCATGATTTCAAAATGATCTATAACCGAATGATCAGGAAGGGAAAAATGGTCAGCTGTTGCAGTGATCATCTATAATCTGATTGAAGTCAAATGACTATTGGCTCATAAAATAGGAGGATTATAGTTTTCCAACATATTGTTTCAGACACATTTTACATGTGATGAGGTATACCACATTTTCTGAATCACAGTTTAAAACACCTTCCAAATGATAAACATCCTACGAAAAAATCATATCTGGTATGCAATAGTCAAACTTACATATAGTCTTCATAAATTTAGAAGACCTACCTGAAAATAATACTTGCTGATTCTGGTGTTTTTGTATACATGTAGGTGATGATTTTGTAAATTGGCCTGTATAAACTGACGGTTTCGGATTTAATCTTACAATTAAGCCGCGGAAATTATCTTCTGGTAATCAAAGCATTAAAGAGAACAGACCAGCCATATATGTACATAGATGTATATATCCATTTTATTTTAATTTTATTAACATTTAATTAAGAAAAACAAATTGTCTTGCCAAAACACGAAAGATAGAAACATATGTATTGGCCTACAAATATTGATACCTTAATATAATTGCAACAAATAAAATTACCTTTGCCTAATTGTCTGTCATTATACGAAATGATAATTGCCGTAAAGAATATATATGGTGTGTTTGTATATGCTGGTGTCTAAAGCAAATGGCTAAAATTGCCTTAGCTTCAAAGTCTGATCGATATAGGCCCTATCTGAATACATGTGTTCTTTCATTCAATAATTCAAACAATATGTCAAATATCAATATATCTAAAGTGTCGTGGTAGATTTTTTGTTCACCTTTACACTTTAGCGATAATAGGCTATGTAAGTCTCGTTCAGTCCTACCTGACTTCCGGGTACATCCTTAAAATTCTGACAGTACGTTTTGAATATTGGTCTTTGAGAATGATATTTCCGTTTGCTTTGGGAGCAAGTATAGTACCGGACGGGACAATTGTAATCAGTTTGATGCTATAACTAAAAATAAGTTCTACCTGGAACTGGCGTGAATTCTCTTTTATCAGATGACGTAATTTACAGGCCCTTCTTAATGCAGTTTCCACACACTAAATCTATCTCTATATACAATGCCCAGTTTACCTTAACTTAACATTTCCAGTAATATAACGTCTGCATGAAGGTAGGGTTCAACTCGACACTGAAACTTTATATCAGATTGTCTGGTCCTCAGATATTAACTAATGGGCAAGTCGGGTAACGAGAGAGAAAGAGGCAGGTGGTCTGTGGTTTATCACTGCTGCGTTTAAAATCTGGACGATAGATTAGCTCTGGGCTGTTTATCATGGCAGGATGCGGATTGATAATTTAATGAATGTTTATTTTACAGTAACTTCAGGTATTGTACATTTAATGAGAACTGAATCCACTGTACCCAGATTCGCACATTCTGAATAAACATACTATTTTAGTTACCACAGCAATATTATCATGAGCAATAGGCAAATCTTTTTAGATTTAAGTTACCTTGGTGGAAGCTGATGTTTATTGAGAGATGACATGTGCGTCTTTCTTAACAGAGACTGAAATATACAAAATATATACAGAGAAAAAGTATTCCTCTTAAGAAAACAAAGCTCACGTTTAGCATGTACACCAGCGAAGTATTATAATTCAGAACGCAGTATTTAAATCGGAATTCGTATCAAACTTTATCCTCATGTGACTTAAGTATTCATAGCACCGGTGCAACAACAGACACTTCGCTAACCATGTCTGTGAGAAACAGACATAGAAATAATATGTTAGAACCATGCCATTTTATCCTATATATAAAGATTTGTTTAAAACTAGTTGCGATTATTACAGGAATTTTTTTTGAAACATGTATTGAAATAACGACAAAGAAACATGCTTTAGTTTTAGTTTTAACGAAAATTTACGTTTGTCTTAAATAATCGAATGTCTGTCTTCCATCGATTCACATAAGCGCCATGTTTAAAATGGACTCAGTCACAAACTATGAATATTATTAATTAAATCTTGAATAATTTATAAAGCAATGTTCAATTCTTCGGCTTTGTAATCAACGGACAATGCAAAGATTTACAGACACGAAATATTGAACATATCATTCTCATTTGAAATCCTTTCAAATTTGTTAACCTGTCTTTTCCATTCAACCATTCTAATCAATCATATTATGTTCAGGAAATTATATATTATTGATGACTGGGTTAAGAAACCATATTTAGTCTTATCGCCAAGTAATCAAAAACCGGAAAGCTTTTCCCAACAAAGTTCTGACATGCAATATTTTCTATAATACGGTGCGCTGGGATTTTTGTAAGAATAGCTTTTATCTCTCTTTCTACACGCTCGACTCCATAATCCATTTCAACATTTGCTAACGGTCAATGCATTCTATTCTAATTTCCGAAATCATTTCCAGTGCGCCTTTCTCGTCAAAAAGAAGCACGAATGACGTGTATGTGTTAAGTAAAAAAAAATTTCGAAATAAAATAAGTACAAAAAAATGAGCGATAGCTAGTTCCAACAATGAAACCCAGTATTTGAATTAATGCATCGGTCTAATCTACACTAACAAGCTTCCTTCAAGGGTATCTTATGTTAACAATTATTGGTAAATCCACCAAATTACATATTCAAACGTACACGATGCATCCACCCACGTTTTGATTGAATTTGTTAGTATATGCAAACGATATGTCTAATCATTTAATCAAATCAATGAAACATTAATTCCGGTCTGCTAGGCGATCATTTTAAGACTCCTTTGTATTGTTCCATTCCCAAAACCGTGTTGTACTATAACAGCGTATATATATTTTTTACCGAGAATTTGATTAGCTGTCATCATTAATAAATCGGACATACATGTACTTACTTATTCTTTAAACATTTCAGTGAGTTGAAATATGTTTAGTCGAGGGTAGAAGATAGCAAAGTAGCTACATCTACATGTACATCGCTGACAAATTGCTGATTAAATATTGGTTAAATGATTCATCAACTTTCTGTAGAGAATGAAATCGGATCCTGAGAACTCAGTAGGGAGGTTCTCATTTGCTTCACTGCTAAATCCATAAATATGGTAATGAAGGTGAAAAGTCCGCCAGAGAGCCCTATATGTACACCAGATTTTGTTATGAATTGATATTATGGGATTTTAATACACTTCTATGCTGGATGCACGGTGGATCATGTCAATTTATTTTGTCTACCCATGCGGAAACTGGGGAACGATTTTACTCACCCTGTAAATTGAATAACTGTCACTGCGCAAAGTTTTTGGTTTACATCACGACGAAAATTGCAACACTTTCAATATGTACGATTTTGACAGAAAAACTTGCTTATATCATTTGATAGAATCATAAGGCCGTTTATTTTGTCTGTTTAGCCTGAAATGACAAATGGCATCATTTGAATTGCCCACGGATCGAGCATTTTATTTGTCTAGATGCTGTACAATGAATTGTTTGTTATTTGAACTTTCATAACGGCAGTTTTGAATTGCAGTTTTTTTAGATCACTACTATATATTGGGGCCGCGCCGTGGTTGAACGTTGGATTACGGAGCCCCCTTCACTGTACCCGGAATAGGTTCAATCCCCCCTGTGGACCTTATGTATATAAAGGAAGTTTTCCGGTGGCTGCGGAGTTGGTTTTTACGATTTTTTTCCCAGGGTTCCACCATACACCGGCAGCGCAAATTAATAAGTCGTCATATTGGTGAAATACTGGTGAGTACGGCGTTGAAAACTAATCAAACAAACAAACCCTAGTACCATGTAACATGTATAGTATAGAAGTGGCATCATCAAATGCATGCTATGAATACAAATTATTGTAAGTCACAACTTTTCTATCCTTAAAATCTTTTTATTGAAGTTGTAAATAATGCCTACAATTAAATAGATCTTAGATATCATAACAAAGCCGATCTTCACGTGTTCTAGAAAAAAATTAAGAAAAGTTACAATCCCCACCCCCACCCCAGACATAATTGGGACAAACCGAATTATTAACATTACACCAGAACAGGGTAATGTTATATTTGATAACAACGTAATAAGGAGACTTTACTGGGAGCGAAACTTTCCAGCAGATATTTGCAATGTTGATAAATCACTTGTTTAATCTTAATTTGTTTTTGTTAGATCTGTATGAAAATAATATGTTGCATGGATTTCCATTATTTTTCCGAAATGGCCGGTTCAATTTCATAACTAATGATGTTCTAATAAATTCTATTGAATGAGGATAGTTAATCCCTAGGATTAACTCAACTGGCGTCTATTAAGGCTGGTACTAGTGGGGCTGATCAATTCGTCACCCAAGTAAAGGCCGCTCCTGGTACAACTCTTTAACTCTTGCTTGGATTATTCGCTGGTCCGACTCGTGTCTCAATGCCGTGGTTGTCATAGTGATTAATCTCGGGTGGTTTACAAGCTTTATCAAGATTCGACCGTTCTTTTTTCATTTAACAAATGGTGAAATTTATCCACACTTAGCCTGGCACAAATTATTCATTTTAATCACCAAAAGGCTAAAATATTATGTTTTGAAAGGAAACAAGGCGCTTAAGAGAACACACGTCGATAAACATAATTACTTGATTGTTTAACACACATATAAACTAAGTTATGTCAGTTATTTCCCCATGATATTTCTAGTTATTTGCTTGGTGTTTTGTGCCATAGTAAAGATTGTTTCAGTTACATTATGGTATAGCGTCCGTGTAAATGGTTGAGGTAAATGGTAAGAATCCGCAGCTTTTTCTAAATAATTAACCAAAAAGCTTATTTATCTAATCGTTTTAGTTTGTTTGCTGACCCACTCGTTAGTCCAGTATATTTTATGTGTTATTGTCTCATAAAAATCATAACATAATACGACTAACAACTCGTATAACACAACATCCACTTCTGTTTAAAAATAAAACGAATGCACATATTGCTTGTATACGACAGCGTAGCAAAGAACACCTGAAGCTCATTCGTTTCCCATTGGCTTTACATCGTTTTGCATTTTCTCCTTAAGTCACTTAAACCACTTGTCTCTCCAAAGCATATGATTCACCATCGTAAAACATTTGATTTTCATCTGTTCTGATTGCTTACCTGGCGTGCACATTGGCCGCTTGAGCTTTCGCCTTTCATGTTTACCTGATAGAAATTAATGAACTGTACTCTATTGATTTCTCCCTATTCACAAAGGCCTTGGCAGTTTTACTGTTCAAGATTAATCCTTAATAATTCTGTATGACAAGTTGTCACGGCAAAGTTATCAGAAAGGACTGTAAATTACTATTTTTAGTTGCGAAATGAAATCTTGCCATCTAATGTGCTCTGTTTTTATCTGTGGCATTAAATGCTACACGTCAGGTAAGCTATGGCTGGCCCCAGTGACCATTTCTTGTTGTCAAGTTAAAGCGTAAGCGCAAATAAACCTTTTTGATAAATTAATACAGACGATACGATTTGATTCTTTGCTTTGTTTAAATCATTCAACTTTGCGTTATTTATGAAATATACTTTATTGATGAAAGCACGGACATATTGGAAGGTACGTTGATTTGGAGAAGGAAGATCGAACTCTGCAATTAAATACTAATAAAATATAGGTCTATATATTTTATAAATGTAGAGAAGAAACTGAGCTTACAGGGCCAGCGCTCTAACCAACTGATCTACATTATGTGTACCTATCTGAAATTAGTATAGACTCTATTAAACAACTATTGTTTATGGATAACCACTTCTTTTATGTGATAAAAACACAACGTGTCGATACACATGCCTGTGTCATTTTCAGGTGTAAAATGAACTGAAACATCACGATAGGCTGAACATTATACCCTAGCTAAAAGCTATTTAGTTGTTTGTACAGGAAACCCAAAGGGATGCTATGACAAGTTTTTTTGTACAGAATTTTTTAGAAGAGCTCCACTTTTTTGGTAATAGAAGAGTTCCATTTTTTGTAAGCGGTTATCCATAAAAAATAGTTGTTTATTAAATTACCCCGCTTCTAAATGTCATTCAAACCATATGTTATTGACTTTGTTGACGAACTAATGAAGAAGTAAGATTGAGTTGTTTCCATGCAACAACACAACTGGCAGAAACTTGACCCAGAAAATCGGTTTAATAGGCTGATAAAGTGGGACAAGACAAGGGCAAACTTTCCCTTGGATACTCAGGTATTCGATTGCAACTAGTTAACCTTATTTACTGGGTATTTGACCTATTGACAAGTAAATTAAACATTGAACTATTGGATACTAAACAGTGAATTCCTTAATACTTAATCAAAAGTGCATCTTCACTGAAATAAACCAGTCCTGACGAGGCATTGAGTTAAGTTTTAGTTTTCATTTTTGCACAACGTATACGTTACCTTGGATTTTTCCTTCGTTTTGCAAAGTGGAGAAGACGGCATCCAGTGAATAATGGCGTAATTTAATATAATCCAGTCTTACGTTACCTGCTAAGCTGAACAGATTAAAAAGGCAGAGACAGGTGTGTGTGTTCGATAACCTAGCTCGAGAACAATACACTATACAGCTCTGTAAAACACGGATAAAGAGATTAACAGATTCATCTCAATAACACAGACCACGTAAAGTATGTCTGGAAATGAATAATGATAATTAATTAGTATATACATGGATTCATTTTCTGCACTGTATTGCTGTTATCATTGACCACCATGCGACTGCAATATGAACATAACACCTGTATAACAATGCTACCACGCTGGCGTCATTATGCTTCATATGTGATAATACCGGTTTAATGTTAATTAGTTTCCGACAAATAAAAGGGGATATGCCGAAATGCCGAAAAGAGGATATACGATACAGCGAATCGTGTTAAGTTTATGTCTGATTAATGGAGTTAAATACTGTCAGTGTGCATAGGGGCAAAGCTTGGACTTGGTTACACACAATAGTTTCTTGCATGTTTCTTGTGCACTTACAATGATAGAAAACGTCTGTATATCGTCATATAAGGCGTGCGTACAATGCTTGATGGAATTTGTCAGCACATTCGCTTATTAAATTGTCAAGCGCTGTCACGTCAAGTTAAACTTTTCATATAATTAAACAAATGGAGAAAATGAAGAGCCTTTCCACCCACGCCTGACAAATTCTCCATTGTCGGCCAGCCTGTGTTCTTGCATGCAATAACTTAGACGACCCGTTTATACAATATAAACCAGAAACGCCTGTCGGAGCTCTTGCTTCCTCTCTCTCGCATCTCATCAGCAGGCTATGTCGTTAGGTTGCCAATCATTATCAAATCAATGACAAGCAAATGGACTTGATAATCGCAGCATATAACGTCTAAATTTCAAAATGCCGCTTATTTTGTCGGTTTGGTCTGAAATGAGAAATTTCATCTTGTTAATTGCCCTCGGATTGAGGATCTTATTTTTCTACATATTGTAACCATAAGTAGTTTGTTGTTTTAACTTTCATTACTGCAGTTGTTATGATCAGTTTGATAAAATATTACTGTTATATGTTGCAACTTGCTATATTGCTTCAAAAGTTTGAACAACAGTTATAACAATTCATAATCGCAAGTTGTCAAAATATTTATTGAGCAAGGAGGTTAGGATGATAATTAATTAAACGTAGTTGTTTTAAATGAACTGGAAGATGTGGCCTGCAATGAAACAGTCCTTTTCCAAGAAAACCGAAGTACATATGTTTTTTAAAGGCCCATCACATAGTTAAAAGTGCTGGTGAAAAACAACAACAAAAAACCTCCACACACACACAACCGGAGTTATCAGTAAGATTGTAGGTTTTAAACGTATAACAACACAACAAGCGGCTACACATTAACAAACTTTTTTAAAAACATTAATCATTCGAATTTCTATTACGTTCCGAGAGTAGTTTTATCTATTTCATAATTAACCATGTTTTAGCAAATATATTAAGTGGTGTTAGTTAATCCCTTGCAAGAACTCAACTTGCACCTGTCATCGATGGTACTGTTAAATTCACTTATTATTATTATTCACCGCTTCGGTCTAGTGTCTACACGCAGTTTTTACAGTGATGAGTCTTGGGAAGGATCAGAAACTGTACCAAGCGATTTTGTAAGCATGTGTCAATATAAGTTTTTAATAATATAAATTTAAACACGGCCCATTACAGTAATGCGGCTGACAAATCGTACAACAGAACCACTTCTGTTTTAAGTGAATATCCAATGACTAGTTTCATGAAAGAGACGATGCAAATGTCGCGCAAAAGTCTTCCCTTTTCCAGTGGCTCTTACCGCCGTCTTTTTGTATTATTATTGAGCATCTTAAACCCCTTCTAGGTATAGAATCGCACTCGCCATCGCCGAACACTTGCCGTTCTGATGGTCCTGTGGTGTGCACTTTGGTCACTTGAGCTTTCGTCTTTCATGTTTACCTGATAGAAATTAATGAACTGTGTTCTATTGATTTCTCCCTTCTCATAAAGGTTGTGGCTGGGTTTGGTGTGCAAGATTAATCCTTTATAAGTTTATACGACCGGGTTCTATACAGTTTTATCCACTTGAGGATAACTGTTTTCCAGAGGTAAATGTTAATAGGGTGCTTTACTTTATTCCACAGTGGCAAACATTAACTATCAAGTAAATTATCACACATATATTTCTGCTTCCACCACAACGCCCTTTTATCGCCAGATTATCTACTATTGTTTTGACACAATTTTTTATATAGACCTATATATGTTTGAACTGCGATGCGTATAACAATGTCGCACTTGTGCAAATAGCAATTATTTGTCATATAACGCCATACTAGATATAAGGGCTGAACGATTCATAATTGTGTTTATTATATTATTGAACGTTAAGGTGAAATGAAGTTTTCTGTCCTGTAATATCTGAACATAGACTTTTTGTCAATTTGGAATATGATGAGCAAACTTTAAATTTAAATACCACTAAAAAGCTGCATGTACACTTATCTTATATTACCATATGTGCATTGTTTAATAGATCAATTGGTATAAGCTCAGTATGTAATCGTATAATTGATATAGTGTGTTTTTCTAAATACTGGTTTTAATCATCCAAACGACTTACAGTAGTTGGAGTAAGTTGTAATGATTTTAATCGACAGAATGAGTAAGGTAAAACACGAATAAACTTCCACTTCGATCCTTTTGAAGTAAGTGATATCATTACTGCGGCCTGTTTCCGTTGCCATAGCATTTTCCATCTCCGATGTATAGAACTGAAGTCAATTGGAAAGCGCTAAAAGGCCATGTGTGTCACTATTTAATTTAGTCGATTTCAATAGTGATTCAGAATACCTGGCAAATTAGAATAAGAATATTGTGGTTTAATTGTTTCATCACAGGTCACCATTGACAAAACTCCTGCGTTGCGCATATCGATGCCGTGTTGATTGCAATATCCTTTTGACACTATACTTTCCTGCCTCATGATTTGAAATCGATTGAATTGGAGGTAACCGTTCCTGAAAGTCTCACAAAAGATATGCTGTATTTTTTAACACGGGTTAAGTTTTCTTGGCTCTCTCAATATTAGCTTCATGAATACAACCTATAAACTTACATGCCTCTGTGTTTGGTATATGGAAGTATTTTTTCCAGTATCGACACAAAGCACCCGAGATAAATACGAGATAAATGAAGATAATTTTACCTGTTAACGTGACACACACACGAAAAACCCCATAATACATTTCTAAAAAAAATGTCGGATCTTCTTCAGTCAATCCCAGATAGAAAAGTGTAAAAAGGAATTTATTATACCCGCTTTAATTGCATGATTCCAAGTGTTATGCAGTCGATGTTAACATAAGATCGTGTTATTTGGCCATTATAATAGTTTATTTCGTTACTTCAGCTAAGGAAGGTCAGCTTCGAACTTCGGAATACTCGACAATTATGGGTTTCTCAGAAGACAGTTGGATGTTTCACAATTTATCCTGACAATATCATATCACATAACGCTTGTTTTAATCTTGATATTACTTTTGATGGACCCAAGAGCACATTTAAACCGTATTGTGTTAATAAAAGCTCCAGAGTTCTATAGCATATTTTTTTTTATCGGCGAACTTAAATGAAACCTAGCATAAACGTTTATTATAAAAATATTCCAAACATCTCTTAGTGCCAAGGTTATGGATTGGGTGGGAGATAGGAAGAGGATTTTGCGTTTGTTCAAGCTAATCGATAAGCATGTTAGTTATCAAATGTCTAGAATAAGTATTTCATTTCCGGTGTTATAGGCATAAAGTTAATTTATAAACATATCAAGCAATTAAAACGCAGGTATATCATCGTGTTATTGGTTGAGAAATAAACTATATCGATTTGTTCTAATCAATTTATCAAATGCTGAGAAGAAAACCAACATACATGTACATCTCACAAAATTAAATTTGTTCAATAACATGAGAATTAACTCAGTATTATGTTTTTTAAGCAGTAAAATACATCTGATCTATACAGATGCTCGTTTAGAAGAGCGTTTGATAACAGAGTAAGAGGAATATATCGGTTTAGTGGAATATATACAAAGAGAGCAATTTATGCTTGACCACGTATAGGTTGTCTTGGACAGAAGTATACAAATGCAAAAGTATATAAAGAACAAACAATCGACATAGCATGCCTTGTACACTCATTTAATCATCACAATGTGGCTGTTGTATTAGCATAACATCTATTAGCAATATGAGCTTTACTAATGAAATCTGCGAGATACGGACATAATATTTACCAATGTTTGGAAACATTCTTTCAACGGCAATGCACTATACCTGGGCAGATGTCTTGGACAAAGTTTGAAATCGTAACTCAGAATATCCTTTGTGTGTGGGTTCAGACCTATAACAAATACGTATGCTTCATCTTAATGTTTAAACGAAAGTCTTTGTTTGTATGAAATAATCAAAATCTGTCTACAGGTTTTATCACGCCATCGCCGTGTTTCATGGAAGGGATTTCGACCATCAACTAAGGGTTTTAATTATTTAATGTTGAATAATTTAACAAACAAAATTAAATTCGTCTCTTTATTAATACGGAGTTTTGTAACTATTTACAAACAATAGGGGATATTAAATATATCGTTAGCATTTGAATAACGTCACTGTCATTGACATTCAGCCCTTCTCATCAATCGTATTATGTTCAGGAAATTTATATATTATTTATAACTAAATAAAGAAACCATACTCTGATCGCGAAGCACATGACGAGACCGGAAACCTTTTGGCCAGGCACTTCTTACATGCATTATTTCTGCCATAAAGTGGGCCGAAATTAACGATAGAATTGCTAAGTTATTTCTCTTTCTACACAGACAGCTGCATAATCCACGTCAATATTTCCTAGCTGTCGGTGTATAATTTTTAATTTCCGCAATCGTATATAATTTTTAATTTCCGCAATCGTTTTTAGTGCACCTTTACCGTATACATACTTTTTAAGACAAAACACGAATTTCTTGTAAGTGTAAAGAAAAACGATCTATTCAAATACAATACGTCCTCTGACTAAGGGTCTGTCTACTGTTGGACTACAGCGCCGTCATATAAGTGAAATACCCTTGAGCACGACGTTAAACACCAATCAGTCAATCCAAATACAATACAAACATATATTGAGCGCCAGCATGGCCCAAGAAAATTGAGGCTATACTTGCACTGTATTTTGTGTAATAAATTGCACAGTGACAAAGAATGATCAAACCAAGAAGCCTTATGTAGCACGGAATGCGATCAATCAATCCAGTCAACCTTGTCATATTACCTGGTCTGTTTAGAATAACATAGACATAAAAGAAATTCCGAACTAGGAAGGCAGGTTGGCATTGATAATATATTTCGACTTTATTATGCCATGATTTGTTAAACATATGAATGTGTTTAACTGTTTATGGCACAATAAAAACGAAATATATCTTTACCATCATGTCTTCCTTATTCGGAGTTTCTCTTATTCTAAGTTACTCAAAACTGATCTGTGGAACTACTGGCACCTGGTCTATTCAAGGCCACTGCTGTCTCATTACGCGGGCATACATTTTTACCCCTAACTACGTTTTGTTGTCTTTATGTTTAAATGAGTTTGACTCTATTTTCGCTCAATTAGAGCGAATAGACTCTACTTCACTAGAAGGACGGATAGTTATTTGGCCAAGCTGGCCAGTATTTACTACTGCAAGAGTCGCAACCGACAAAGATTCTAGGATTATAATCTGTTCAAACAAAGATAGTTATCCCGAAAACGAAAATATTGGAATCATTCCAGTGCTGGATTTATACACTTGCTATGGCAAGCCGTTTTATCACTTCTCTGATTATTTGACATATGTGGAAATCTTTTTCGCATATGTGAAAAAGATTTCCACATATGTGAAAAAAATTTCCACATATGTTTAATAAACTTTTATTTTATATATGTAAAATTCTTTTTTACATATCTTAAAAAGTATTCTACATATGTAGAAATCTTTTCCACATATGTTAAATAAAGTATTTATTCTACATATGTGAAAAAG
>JAVFBZ010139565.1:0-12148 GCA_032466195.1 Katharina tunicata
TTAAGAAGTGGAGAATCCGTCGTCATATAAATGAAATACCTTTAAGTATGACGTTAAACACCAATCAAACAAACAAATAAACGCAACTTCTCAGACTATATGTTTGCCTGCCAGCTACAAACGGAAGGTCCTGGGTTTTCTAGGCTCTACCCAGTTTTCCTCAAAGAGTATACATGTAGCTTGTCAAGCAGTGATCTGTCTTTTGAGACAAGTGGTCCTGTTGGCTTAACATTGGAAAATAATCTATTTGTATAAAGTTAGTGTTCATCAATCCATAAATCAATCATTCATAAATGGATCAATCAATCTTTGATGTCATGTTTAACATAAAAGTTTATAAAACATTTGAATTAAAAAACAGGTATTCCCATACAGGGATTTCATACATGTAGCTACAATGGATTTTATTTCTTAAAGCAATCTGAAATAGCTGAAACTTATCCAAAGAAAGAAATTGATATAGTGCTGTATGTCACATGTTTGCTATTTTTGATCTGGTGTATGGCTTCACTGTCCTCAATTTAAAGGACCAGTTCTATCATTAAAACAGAACCGATACAAATGTACATATTAAAGTTATATATCTGATCCGCAACATTAAGATATACATTTATTTTAGCGACAAAGTTACTACAAAAAATGGCGGTTGTTTGGGTGGGAGCCTCCTGTGCCCTGGTGCTCTATGAGCTAAGGGGCACAGGATGCTAATTTGTTGTAGTGTTCTGTTTTGTTAATGTTATGTAAATGTTTTGTCCCGTCTTGCATCTTGCCAGCATCGTTAACAGTGGTTTCCTGCACTGATTGGGCTGGCACGCCGTCATACAAGTGAAATAACCTTGAGTACAGCGTAAAACCCCAATCAAACAAACAAACTACAACAAATATGGTATGAAAAGTCTATAGTATATTTTGTCTTTTCCTTCCCCTTTAATGCAATGCCTTGTTGTTTTCAGTTGTTGAAAGACACGGATAAGTTCCTGGATTCTCTGTGTAACTGGGAGCTGTGTGCCTGGTGTATGGCTCTGGGGGTCTACCTGCTGCGTTTCATGACTCTCGGGCTCAAAATCAACAAGAAATATCGTAACTTATCAGTACTTATTACAGAACAGGTAATTATAATTTTTCTTGTTAGTATTTCTTTTTTTCTCTCTACCATTTATACTTGAACTTTAACCATATGAGTGAACTGACCCACAGTATAACATAGAACAAACGGTCACCACCCAGTTTGGTGAAAATTTAGTTATATTGTAATATGATTGTATTTTTTAAACCCTGTATAAAAAAGGAAAATTTTTTATTTCTATATATTTTTGTCAAGGGTAATCACACTGGCACAGGGATACCCACTAATTAAAACCAATAAATCATCTCATGTTCTAGATACATTCTCAGAGACAAGTTTCTATAGATAGATCTTAACCCCAAGTTGTTTTTTTATTTATATATTTTTGTATAAATGTAAAAAAAAAATGTTGCTTGCCTGCACCGGGATTCGAACTCGGGTATTTGGCTAGCTTGTGAGGGTCATATATGTATGTACATAGATATAGAAAAACTTGTTTTATGTTATGGAGAACCTCTAGGGAGAACACAAGTATTTTTTGACTGATTGATGTAATCCTCTGAAAATAAAGGCTTGAATTTAAAACGTAACAAAATTTCTCTGTAATCATATATTTTCTTGATTTCCTGTGACTGTCACATTCATATTACTTAGTAAAACCACCAAGCAGAAGACTAGCAACATGACCTTGAATATTACAACAAAAAGAATTTCAAGTTTGATGTTTGAAATGAACTTTGAACTGTTTTCTACTGTCTGTATCGTTAATTTTGTATTAAATTTGTTTCTATTACAGATTAATTTATACTTACAAATGGAGCAGAAACCTCATAAAAAAGAAGAGTTGATGTTGGCCAATAATGTACTCAAATTGGCTGAAGATCTTCTCAAGGTAGGTAACTCTATGGACTATACCTTTAAAAAGTCCATAGTTGTACAAGCAAGCATTTTAAAAGAGAATTTTTATATTATCTGTTGCCCTGTTAACCTTCGCTATATATTGGAAAATCGTGTGGCTACCAGAGATTTCATGGTGTTGCACTATAGACTGGCAAGGCAATATTTGAGTATGCATTGAACACCAATCATTGCAAATAAGTCAATAATATAATTTTATCAGTTTTTACTGTGTACAGTGGCATTCCATTAGTCGAACACATCCTTTTATTACCCATGTTGCTACATAGAACCCACAAGGAGGCGGATTTGTTGTGGTGTTCTTTTGTTGCTCTGTAAATATACTGTGGTGTCTTCTATGTTGCCACCTTTGATTAGTTTGAGTGAAATAAAGTTTAGTACGACATAAAACCCCAACCAATCAAGCAAACATATAATTTGTCTCCATCATGAGCTGCTTATATTATATTGATTCTTCTCGCTCTCTTTAAATGAGTTTTAATTTTTTGACTTTTTTTGTTTCAGGAGCTTGAAAGCCCATTCAAAATATCGGGTATGTCAGCGAACCCGTTTGTCTACAACGCTACCAAAGTCGTTTTATTGTCAGCATTCTCAGCTGTCCTTACAGAATTATTGGGATTTAAATTAAAACTGTACAAGATTAAAATCCCCTGAAAAACAAAGTTTTGTTTAAAATTATAAACTGCTAGTTTTTTGTTGTTGTTGTTGTTGTTGTTGTTGTAATTTGAGGGAAAGAAAGGTTGCTTTGAGATGAACCAAAAACAGTTCTTTATCTCAACATGTAGAAAATGGTTAAGCATATATATAACCATAAAAAAAATGGTTTGAATAATGGGTGATTTTGTTTGCAAACATAATTGCTGATGAGTGACATTGTCATGTATGGGGACGCATTTTTTTGTTTCTTGATTTAAGTTTATTTTTTGAAGCTGTAATATTTTTATGCTGTGGTTTGGAAAATGAAACCAAATTCTCAATTTGATACCCTGGTGCTGTGTCTAATGAATCCATTTGTATGTACTTAATATGTTTAATTATACTCTTTGACTGTGTTTCTGTGAACATGCATAATTGCTTGCTTGTGGTGGTAGATCCTTCAATTATACATTCACTTTATCTTTTGATATTTAGCAGCTGTCAGTGAAAATATTGAGTTTTATGTTTGTGAGGTATCTAATTTACAGTTGACAGGGACTTTAGTAAATAGAGACACTGTGATGGGCTGAACAATATTTTTCATTTCTTACGCCACATTTAAGATAGACTCTTCAAGAAAAGGTGAAACATTGTAACCTTGACACAGGTCATAGTCAAGGTCAAGGTCAGACAATTAACTCTGCTTTGGAATTAATCCATGTGAGTGATTTTATAGATTTTGTCTGTAATCTTCACATAGATTTAAAAATTCAACTTGTCACAATATAAAACTGACAACAAAATTGGATGAATTGTTTACATACCAAGAATACTAATCCATGTGTAAATTGCCACACCAGCTTTGCTTTAATTTTAATGATTGTTCATATTATACTTGACAAAGACATTGGTAACTATGTTGAAACGTTGTGTGAAATTATAAAGAAGAAGTTGATATCCATAAAATCTGTGTTCCAATAACCATTTACATTGTCCAATATGTTGTTGTTGTTTTTAATTCCATTGCATAATGATACAAATATAAATTTAAATATTTTGACCATTTACCTTGTTGAATGTTTTCTAGGTTACAATACATTTTATTTAACATCGCCTGCATTTTACTGCCATACCTCTGTTGTATTCATAATTTCATTTATTGTAATCGTATTCAAAGTTGATCTGTGAAAACAAGATTCACATAAAATTTGTAATTGTTAAGTGTATACATGTGCAGTTTTTCTGATGTAAAATTTACATTGTAAAAAATATTTAATTGCATACTTTACAAGTGTATGTGTATATGGATATGAATAAATTGATGGATATGTGTTTTTTCTAAAGATCTTGCCAGCTAATGTAATTAATTTGATAAGATCTGTAATATGTGAGTATAGTATTCTAGTTTCAATGATCTTCAGCGGGTGGTTGGGTGGGAGCCTCCTGTGCCCTGGTGCTCTGAGCTAAGGGGCGTTACAGTAGGTAGCCTGTTTTTCGTCCTGTAAGTGTATTGTGACGTTTTCTGTGTTACCAGCGTCGCTAAGAGTGGTTTCCTTAACCGATTGGACTGGCACGCCATCATATAAGTGAAATAACCTTGAGTATCGCATAAAACCCCAATCAAACAAATCAATGATCTTCAATGACTTGTCAGGCAGAATTTCGATCATAACAGAGATGATGCACTTTGGCGCCATTACATGTAACTCAAACTTTATGAATCAGACACCACCAACATATACATGAACCACTTAAATTCGTCAGTGATAGCTTTGGCGCCCTTTAATAAGCCTTTTTGCAATGTGACACTGACACCTGCATAATACGAGTAAAATCACCTTGAGTCTTACATCAAAAATCACTCTTCTCAATACCATGGCATAATTTCTTTATCCACTTTTTTCTCTGTGTTTATGACTGCAATATCAAGCATGTACATGAATGCATATTTTTTCTGACCACTCAAGTATCAGTGAAGATAAATAAAAACTTGGTTAAATAACTGTGTTCATAAATATTGATATGATGTGGAAATTTTGAAATATGTCTTGAAGGATTTGTTTTCCTTAAGTGGAATATGGGCAGGGAGGCCAATAATTCATACTATGGATAATTTCCTTGATACCATGGATAAAAATGTTTTTTCCTTACGTCTAATATTCTTCTCAATAAAATTTGTATAAATGGTACATGTACATGCAGTTGAAGAATGGAAAATTTAGTTTCAGCCAGAGAACTATGCGATAAGTTTGAATCAAGTTGGTAAAATCTTTCTCAATCTGTTGTTTATATTGACGAGATATAAAGAAAACAAATTTCTTCATATGGAAAACATAATAAGGCAATCTTAAAAGAAAATATTTGTCATATGACAAAATATAAACTGTTATAAAGCTAATTTATATCAGATTTTTTTCTAAACATAAAACTCAAAAAGTTCATAAAGTCAAAATATAAAAGTGTCAACATTATAAACCAGTGGTTCCACAGATTAGTTTTGAGTTAAATAGAATAATAGAAACTCTGGTAATTTTTATTTTTTGTTTTATTTTTATTTTAGGGGGATAACTCTCTCTGATACTGAAAAGATTCTAGTTAAGAAAATTTTGCAGGCTGAGACCCTTTGTGGGAATCGAACAGAAAAAAATATATTTTAAAGCAAAACTTTGGACAAGAAAGTCATGTCAGTATTAATAATATAGTCTGGCTTTATAATGCCATCATTAGTTTAGCAAATTGCATTTTTAGTCATCAGTTTTGGTTAACTGATGGTGGCAAAATAAAGCTGAAATTGAAATCTATCTAAACAACAAATTCACTCTTATTCTTTCTTAAGATTGACATTGTCAGTTTAAGTGTTTTCATCATACTACCAATTGCTTAAAAGAGAAGTGTTTTTAGTAACTGTTGTTTCTATACCTACAGTTCTAAAACAACAGTTACTAAAAACAGTTCTCTTCAAATTTACACGTAGGCCTGAATTTTAATACAAGAACTTAAAATAAGAAAATGTTGTTGTGGATGTGCAAATAAACAGGATATAATTTTAATTTTGTGGTAGAAACTATATTTTCTTGTAGAGCATTGTCTGAATATGGCTTCTATTTTGAGTTGTGTTTTATGACTGATTTGCTCCACAGAATGATCTGGACGGTGAGAGCTGGTGGTCTATTAGCTAAGGGACTTCAGGATGCCGATTTGTTGTGGTGTCCTGTCTTTTGTCCTGTAAATGTATCATGGCATCTTCAGTGTTGCAAGTCATTTAGGGTGGTTTCCTTCACTGATTGGACTGGAATGCCGTCATATGAGTGAAATAGCCTTAAGTACAGCTTAACACCGAAATCAAACAAACAAACCTTGTGCTGACCTGTTTTTCACCTGAACTGTTTTCACCTGAGCTGTTTTCACCTGAGCTGTTTTTCACCTGAGCTGTTCATTTCCTGTATTGTCTTTGGTAGTACGCAGTTAACTTGAGGGTGGTTTCTTTCCCCCATTAGGGTGGCACTCCGTCATAAGGTTCCATGAACTTACATCGAAACATGCCTACCAATTATTTAATGCCTTTGTCATTCAGTCTTTCTTTTCCATATTACCCTAGTCTTATGCTTGTAAAATATATACAGTGTCCCTTATAATTATTGTATGCACATGCGTATTGTATTGTAGTGTCTAAAATATTATAGTGATAAATCTGACGTTGTCTCCAGAATAACCAGTCACTACTGTCACTGCTTGCTTGTGTCAAAATTAAAAGTGACTTGAAAAGACTGTAAAGGTTTTGTAAAATTCACTTGTTTTGTCCAAAAAGGCAGTGATCATAAGAGAGTAGTTAAAACATTGCTACAGAAAATGAAACATTCCCTCAAAGTTGTACCTCTTTTATACCAGGTCACAGGAACCATTTCATATTTATTTTACATCCATTTTTTTTTTTATTTTAGCTTCTTTGTTAATTATTATGTTATGTAGGCCTTCAGGTCAGTTAAAGGTTAGAGGATAATAGCAATGCTAAACACACACACAAAAACAGATTTATTGCTAGTTTATTGAAGAATATTCTTGTGAATCAGCTATTAGATTTTGATCAATTAATGTCATCTTTTAGGTTAAATTAATTAAATTATTATTACCTAGTTAATCAGAGGAACTGTTTATTGATGACTCTTCTTATGAGAGTATTATTGATGACACTTCTTATGAGAGTATTATTGATGACACTTCTTATGGGAGTATTATTACTAAAACCTAATTGGACTACACAAATAATAAACTGGTTGTTTTATTCTCCTTATTTTGGGTGGTTGGCAGGTGCCCCGGCACACCCTCAACTAAGGGGCATCAGGAAGCTTATTTGTTTTGTAGTCATTTGATCTTACCCTTTTCCTCTTGCATCTGTATCTATTGCCAGTGTGAGAAATGCTGTCAGAGTGACCAGAAAATATTGTTGTGGCTTATTTGATGTGTTTAAGTAGTATAACATGCGCCTTAGAGCTGTCACACTTTTTATTTATTTAATTGTTTATTTACGAGAAGGAATGACTCTGAAAGGACATATTGGAGTAGCAGTATAGCCAGGGAGGCGGCCCCCACTTTAATATCTAGTTATGTATAATTTGTGGAGGCGACCCCACTAATCTAGTTATGTATAATTTGTGCTAGAAGATTTTAGCTCCATTCACACAGACTGGCTGAGAGTGCATGCCTTCCTCACCCTAGACCCTTTGCTGCACAACTGTCTTAGCGAAACAGCAGTGCGAGGTCTGTTGTTTGAGCATTAATAAGCTGGGCTCACTATACAAACATGATGAATTTTCCGTGGATTGATAAGCGACGTTATGGCCTGGACGCTAAGAAAACGTTTGCTTAAAACGGCCCTAGCATCTAGGCCGAAACGTCGCTCATCAATATACCTAGAAGCTGAAGTTCATGTTTTAGTGGTAGGGGTATTTTCATTTTTATTGAATTTTTCCAGATATTCAGGTATTTGTGTGTATATATATATAGACTCTTGTGTTTTAGTCATATCTTAGTTTAACCTGCTGGTCAGGTCGTTAGAGTTTCTCCTACAACTGAAAAATAAAGGTTGATATAAAATCCGCCGACGGAGTTTTTGTTTTTTCTTTCGTTATTTGTTGATGATCTGCGCGTTGTTCATCAACTGACTGTTTCATATACGAACAACGCAATTTTGTCATGCAATTCGAAAACGGATAAATACGACAGTAAACAACAATCAGAGGTTCGGTGGAAGCTTCCTGTTACCTGGTGCTCTCTATACATATATTAAGGGGTCTGATAGCCAGAGACCCGAGTTCGAATCCCGGTGGAGGCAAGCACAATTTTCTTTCTCTACATTTATACAAAAATATATTAAGGGGCTAAGGTGTACCCCAGGGGGTGCTGATTTGTTTCTGGTGTACAATTTTTTGTTTTTTTCTTCTTCCTGGATATATGCTGTATTGTGTGTTTTTCAGTTTCATTCTGGGTGGTTTCCTTCACCAATTGAGCTGATATGCTGCCTAGATACATAGTTCTGTACCGTTATTAGTCTACTACATGTACGTATAGTCTATACGTATCTTAGTACGCTGTCATGCTAGTAAAGAACTGTAAGTACCTTGTAAAACCCCTATCAGACAACAGAAACCAAACAAGCAAATCTTCAAAATTATCAAGTCAATTATTTCCAGAGCGACTTCTCAGGATTTCTTTCCTCCCGAAAAAGATTATTCCGCCATGTAATAATTAAGAAATGACCCTAATGTCTTATTCTCCGGCACTGCATGTGCTTTGAACATTGGTTCTAATATATCCCCCGTGGACCTTAGGTACATAATGGAAGTTTTCTGGTGGGTGTGGAGATCGATGGATGGTATTACTAGTTATCTTCACGGTTTTCCGCCATACACTGGCTAAGTTCTCAATTAGGTGAGTACAATGTTAAACACCAATCAAATAAATATGTATCAATAACTTGATTCATTCAACTAGGCTATAGCCGCATATGAAAGACACTTCTTTAAAAAATAACATGGTGTGTTTCAGTTAATTTTCAAAACGTTTAATTCCTTAAAACGGGAGTGGATGGTATAACTACAATAGAACAAAGCTAAAAGCCGAGGAAAATGCAAGGGTTTAACTTCCGCGGGTTGTGGGCCTACATGTCGAGTACAAGCGTGACAGGTCATGATGGTTGAAATTTTGAACCAGCCGCCCTGGAAGGTAAGGGATTGAGAGCCCAGCTTCAGAATATATGCCAACTGACTCAACAGTCTTCATACACCACAATGTACTTATATCACACTGACCACAAATCTCCACTCAAATACTCCCGGCATATTTAAAAAAATCCGCTAAAAATATATTTGCAAGAGGAGAAAAAAGATGCACTTTGTATTTTAATAACTATTTTAACAATCCGGAAGTTGAAATGGCGGTCTTATTCCAAATGAAGGCGGAGCCACGTGTTTACAAGACACAACGCTTGTCAACTTGTATACCACACATGTTCGATTCTGTCGATCAAGTTTTCTATATGAATAAAGATCATCTCTGGGTTCGAACTGTTTGTCAATTTCCCACTGGTTATGTTCTCTCTCTAACAGAGACAGTTAAGAGTAATCCACATTAGTCAAGAAATACTCTTGGGGCTTTCTTGTTCCACGTCCATTTGTATAAAACAGTCCATTGATTCACTTCGGTGGCGGACCTTGTATGTAATGACTAGACCTTTTGAATATAGCTGTGAACTTCATAGCGAGGCTGCTGACGCTAGACCTGCTTAATCGACCAATAAATAAATTTAAACTCTTTCACGTGACTTGATTCTCTTGTTGCATTGGTCATTTCGACCTGATGGTGTGCTAAATAGTTCTATTTTATTTCTTCATATTATTTGCTGTTACCTGCTCTATGTCGATTGTTATTGACGCGAAATGCACTTGATATCCTATAGGATACGTTGATCTATACATGCACGATACAAGTATTGCCAGCAGCGGTAAATATACCAATAATGGGCGAAACAAAAATGGCCTGTCATAACACAAAAGCCTAGATCGCCTACATGGTTCCACATCGCCTATCTCCGGTACCTTCCGTACACTCCCCACCCCCCACCCCCAACCCCACTCCGGGGGTGAGCGTTGGACTACGGAGCCCCCTTCACTGTAACCGGAATAGATTCAATCCCCGCTGTAGTTTTTCGGTGGCTGCAGAGTCTCGGTATTTTTTTTTACGGGGTTTCTTCCCGGTTTTCCACCATACCGGCACAGCAAATTAATAATAATTAATATTAAAGTCGTCATATAGGTGAAATAGTCTTGAGTACGACGTTGAACACCAATCAAACAAACAAACAAATGACTCTTGGAAGTATAGGTTAAAAACGAGAAATAATAAAATAAACGAGACACACCACAAATAATGCATTAATTATATCTCTAAGCTGTGAATCAATTCAGAACAATCCATTTTTATTTTCCTCCATTTTTACAACTGAAAGATACAAGTAATGATATTAAAGAAATTATATTAAGTTTTTTTGTTCTGTATCAATAGTACATATTGTTTAAACTGTGGCATATATGGAAAAACACGGTATCAATTTATATTACATATACCATACTAAAATTTATAAACATATCCAGTCGGGTTTAATTTTGTTTACATCGTTTCTTCAAATACAGACATAAACGTACTACATCTTGCTTCATAAAAATGAATCAAGTGTTAAATCTACTACATTCATTGCTTTTCTATATTTAAAACATATGCCTCGTGCTTGCGAATAACGTAACTTAAATATCAAATTAAACAGCAGATTGTTGAAGTTCTCGCCCATAAAGAAACATCCTTTATTTCTGTACTTAAGAAGTGAGTACCGATGAACATTTAGGAGAATTATTCCATTAGTCGACCAAACAACAGGTCATTAAACTGTTTTTCTTCGTCACTTCTCTTATTCCAACTTCCTCGTTTAAATTCGGTCGACGTTTGTTGTTCGCATCTGAAAAATAAAAATAAAGAAATATTTCAATGTTATTTTGGAAGCAATAGAATAACTGGGTAAATTTAATTGACGATTTCAATATCCAGATCTTTCGCTATACTCGTTTATCACAATTTATCACTCACAAATGTGGTTTGTGACGTTTTATTACAAATGGTTTACTCACAAATGTGGTTCTTCACGCTGCAGTGTATTACCAATTTATCACTCACAAATGTGGTTCGTGACGTTTTATTACAAATGGTTTACTCACAAATGTGGCTCGTGAAGCTTTATTACTAATTTTCTACTTACGAATGTGGTTCGCGACGCTTTATTACCAATTTTCACTCTTAAATGTGGTTCGTGACGCTTTATTGCCAATGGTTTACTCACAAATGTGGTTCGTGACGCTTTATTACCAATGGTTTACTTACAAATGTGGTTCGTGACGCTTTATTACCAATGTTACACTCATAAATGTGGTTCGTGACGCTTTATTGCCAATGGTCTACAAACACATGTGGTTCGCTACGATTAATTACCAATTTTCACTCATAAATTTGGTTCGTGACGCTTTATTACCAATGGTTTACTCACAAAAGTGGTTCGTGACGTTTTATAACCAATTTTCACTCAACAAAAAAGTGAGAAATTTTGAGGGCTTCTTGCTGCAGATGCACGCAAATTTCTTGGCCTAGACGGACTTTTCTGTCATAACTAGATGCACCGCAATAAACAATACAAAGTCCTGAAAATAATTTTCAGTGAAAATAAATAATACCAAAGAATTTAGCTAGATGACTTCTTCAATCCAGATGTGTATTTACGCTTTGGCCAATCGGTCGGTCTTTCCATATCTCATGTATTTGTGCTTTTTTTTTCTTCTAGCCAAATCATCCCGGATAAACTATATACATTCTCATGAAAGGGGTTACAAATATGATATCTTTAAGCAATATAGGAATGTACGCTGAAATAAGCTTGACGACATTTCTATGGTACCACGAGACAAAGAAGAAAAATATCTGTATGATTAAAGATAGTCACAATTTATTTTCTCTCCAGTTAGACCCTACCGTAATGGTGGCTGATTTGTGCCATTTCGCGCTTTCTTGTTTTCGCCTCTCTTTTTTTGTTTGCATCGAAAACAAGGAAACACTAAATTAACAAATTCCTCGACACGAAAACACGAAAATAAGAAATATTTCGCCGCAAAAACGCGAGAATAAGAAAACGAGAAAACGCGAGAATAAGAAAACATGAAAGTAAGAAATATTACGTGAGTGCCCTTTTTGTGCCATCAAGACTTCGTGGCGAAATATTTCTCGACGAAAACGCGAAAAATTCGCAGCAGACTACTCGAACACAACAGTGCGTGGGCGTAATGTCTTTACCTGCAGCACAGTTACTTAACATATCTGTCACCCTTAACATTTAAACCGCCTGCAAGATTTTTAAAAATATACACTGGTATAGAATTAAGCAAAAATTATTTGTTGTCATGTCCCAAACAAAAATGCATAGGCCCGTATCCT
>JAVFBZ010139576.1:0-21739 GCA_032466195.1 Katharina tunicata
GTATTTTCAATCATACATAATTGTTAATAAAAATGAAATCATTCATGTTATGTTCATTCATGTTGTGTAGACAAACTTACAAAAGAGTGTTTATGAGTAACCTATAAATACTCGTTTAGAGAGATGGCCACAAAAATTGATAAATTTGTTTCAAATATATGATACATGTGTAGAATACAAATCAGATTTTTAATATTCTGCAAGTATTATAAAATATTATAAAGATACAAGACTAACACATGACATCATACATTGTGCAATTATACAAATTTACAGTACAAGAAGCCAAAATTGATCTATATGATGTGCTGGATAACATGGACTAGATTAATGAGTTATGGGGGCTGTTGTGTGAATGTGATATAATTAATTTAGAATAAATGGAAATAAAAAACTGTGCCCTGAGGAAAAAATCATATTGATGGTGTTAGATTATTGAAACTTAAAAGTATAGCCTTGTAATGACCTTGTGACAACAGGAAGTTTTCTTTTTGAGAAATGATGCTACCTTATGGCAAGATGCGACAAACTGTCTATACCTTAAAACATAAGAAGATAACATTTTTACTTTTGCAAATATTAATATTCCAAGCTATAGAAAGCGCAATTTATAGGACTACAGTTATTTTACTAACATAACTTGCAATATTGTTTATACCACCTATTTTAGAAGGGGACATCACTCTGTTATTGTTACATCATTCCTCAAAACTATCATATTGTATTTCGACTCATATGCTAATCGAAATGCTTATAACATACTACTAACGGTCAAAAACTCGCGTTTTTTTTTTTCACGCGCACGCGAGGGAATTGTCCATCAGCGCGTGTTTTTCTAGCGTGCACGCGAGTTTTTGTCCGTTGGCGCGTGTTTTTCTCGCGTGCACGCGAGAAAAACACCCGCCAACGGACAAAAACTCGGGTGTTTTTTTAACGAGCACGCTTGTTTTCGGACACACTAGAGTCTCGCGTGCACGCAAGATTCCATAACACTTACACGCGAAAATTTGTCACGATCATGTGAACATGTGTTACGTGTACGTAATATCAGTATCAGTCGCGCGTGCTCGTGTCCGAAATCAGCCATACGCGTGTTTAAATCTCGCCTGCACGTGGAATTTGGATAAAGGCGAGATAGCGAGATGGTGAGTGGCCGCTATCACCTTCCATAGCTATCCAATACTTTGAGAAAATCGTTGAGTATATGCATTTTTAGACGAATACTAAGAAGCTCACAACTGATGTGCCACGAAATATCCACCATTTTGCATACTCTTCCATTAGGCTGCACATTCAGCGTTTGCACACACGGACCTTTATCCAAAACGAGAAGATCTTTTTAATTTAATCTGCACTCAGTTTTGACTCATAAGCAGCTGTCATTATTATGCAACTTAACTTTTCTTGCCAGTCTTAACCCCATCCTAGTCATGTTCAACATTAAATTACATTTTCAGTGGAATTTATATCGTCATCAGGCTTGGTCGGGAAGGGATTCTCTGTGTCTGGGTCATTCATCACAGACAGGTTCGGATATAAAGTGGGTTACAGTTTTATCTGGATCTTGACATCTCTCTCTGCTTTGCTGATGTCGATCGCAACCATCTTTGCTGACTCGTATACCAACTTTTTGGGAATTCTCGCTTTTATCACATTTCTAATGAGTAAGTAACGAATAAATATGTGTTGATAATCTTTAAATATTGGACATTTTGAATTTTTTGTTAAGGCGAACATAGATGGATGCTAATAAATTAAATCAAACTTTATTAAAATCAGCACCAGACGTAAAGGTCTACCTTTCATTAAATGGCTTAAACAAATAACAATGACACGTTATTTTACTTCACAATCATGGTTACATTTAAAAGGAAAACACAGGTTTATACACTTTTACACTTTTAACATAAACGATTGATTTATGCTCTTCTTGATGTTTTCAGGCCTTAGCCAAAATGCAGGAAGTACCAGAATGGCCGCTATAACACTGGTCAACATTCCAAAACAACATACCGGAAAAGTTATTGGTTTATATTCTGCCTGCATTTCTTCAGCGAAACTATTTTACAGTTTGATTTTCCTTTACGTCTTCAAAGAAGACATGCAAAGTTTCTTTTTAGCCATATCAATAAGCTATGCATTAACGATCGGCGTATGTTCCTTGATCCATAGACCACTAGACGAAGTTTTCCGATTGCCTAAGGGAGATGGAAACTCGTTGATTCCAGAGAATGCGCCATCAGATGAATCTAAACTTGGCGGAGACTCTAACAGTTTTACCCATCTTATTAGGTCGCGTGATTTTCACATGATTTTCTGGCCCACGGTCTTACTTTACGCTATAATGTTTGCTTTCATGAACAATGTAACGTTTATATCTTATTCTGTAGGGATAGATGTCCCGATGTATTTAATATATGTGTTGTCTATTACCATTGTGATCGGAAAGATATCTTTCGGCCTTATATTTGACCGTTTTGGCACTAAACGTTGTGGGTTTGCTTTTCTACTATGCGGATCATTATTTTTAATTATGGCTACTTCTGTTTCAACTTTTGCATTAAATCAGACAACCATATATTTCATCACTATTCTATTTGGAGTCGGTTATGCTTGTGTCACAACTATTGCAACATCTTTATTATCAGTTCGGTTTGGACAAAATCATTTCCCGTTTATCAAGGGTTCGAATTATTTTATGGCAGCAGCGTTTTGTCTAATATTTCAAACAATGATTGCATTTGTTTACGACACGCGGGTTGAAACAGATGGCTTTTGTTACGGCTCACACTGTTTTCAGATATCATTCGGTATAATGTTAGTTGTATCAGTTCTTTGTTTTATACTTCAGATCTTCACTTGTGTGCAGCAAACGTAACATAAAGAGGTAAAAATAATCACATAGATTTTTTATTGCGTGTCTGAACTTGCCATTGTCCTATTGTTTTTAGAAATGTTATTTTACCCATGTAACTGATCTATCTCTTTGAGACTGGATAAAGGTGAAGCCAGAGCCTACGCCTTTCATAAATGGACACCTAAGTCACATGGGTAACGAAATCCCTGATTCAATTTGAAGCTACGGATTCAATGCTGACGTAAAAGAGCTGACAATAAAGTTTAAGATATCAATTGTGAATATTCATTTTTCATTTGGAATTTTTCTTCTTGTCATATATGTTTTAATAAATGGTCTTTATGGGCTAATAATTAGATTACAATTTATCGGTGCCGAACTAATTTAAATGTTTTAAAACAGTGACTGAAGTAGTTGTAGTTTTAAAAATGGTTACAAACCATGTATGGAAATGATTGCATCTAACCGTATTTGTACTTTTATGTATGTTTGTTCTTGACAGTTAAATACATGTATATCTAGTCTGTACAATGGATCCAGCGAATTGAAACATTTTTTCTTGGGGGGTAGGGGGTCATATCGCTATTTTAGTGAATATTATACATAATACTGGGTTACGTGAACAGTGAGTTTGTGTGTTTGTTTGATTGGTGTTTAATGTCGTACTCAAGAGGATTTCACCTATATGACGAGTAAATGCAATATAACGGTAAACGAAACAAACAAAACAACAGCCCGGTTACATTGTTCTTGAGATAGTTGGCAGATGATTTATTTATAAGACGTTTGCGATAAGGTACGGTTTGATGATTTGATTGACTGAAAACAGATACAAAAAAAGTACAATGAGTACATGAAGTAAAATGGTTCCAATTGGTCTGTTGTGATTGATTGATATTTAGCGCTGTACTCAAGGGTGATTCACTTTTGTGTATTTTAACAGCAGACAGTGACGCTAACACAACCGAAACGTGAAGTTACTTAAGAAGTTATCGTTGGATAGGTAAAGTTCCCGCATGTCTAAGAACGACAATACGAATATGGAAACATACTGCCTTTACCCAGCGGCTTGTCAGTAGTAAAAGCATATCTAATTCATAAATAATACGATATAATTGCTTGCGGGATATCTCACTTGTACATAGTAGAACATTTTCACTTATAATTAGGTCTGGAGCAATAACAGATGCGAACCCACGGAACTGGGTAATATTTCAAAGATCATATATAGTCAAGGAACATTTAATCAATAATACATAAAAACCACATGAGCGGTGGATAGGATATAACTTTACCGTAACTTGGCCATAAGGCAATGAACTATATGAAGCGCTTTGGTGAATAGAAAAAAATATATAATAAACAACAAAATTTGAGAACTTGAAAAAGGTTGAATCAAGTAATATGTGGGAATCCAAGTGTTTGTTAATGATAAAAGAGATATTTCACGTTTAATTACGTGACCTGTACTTTGGGGGCTAGGGTAATAGCTATACGCATCAAGCTAGAGAGCAATGACTTATCACCAGAGATAGTTTGTGACATGAAGTGGAACTAGTTAATACAGCATCAGAGTTCATCACAAGGTTCGTATATACCCCTACTATATTGTTTTAGCCCACAAATTTACAGTTAATCTGATTCATCTATATTTCATTCATCGATTATTCATTTATCATTATCTATAATTCATAGAACGATAAAGATAAATAAAATAATGAATATTTTGGAATGGTCTATCGATACCAAATACGACAGAATACCAAATATAAAATGTTAGAATTTATCATTTATCGAGAAATAAATTAAAGATTACGATAAATCTTTGCGAATTAAGAACTTCTGTAGCGTTTTACATTGCCCTTGAACCTTGCAAGTCTTCTTGTCATTGTTAACAGGGTGAGTAATGCGTTACAGAGACGGTCAGGTAAAGTAAATAAATAATAAAGATGTTGACAATAATCAGAATTAACAAAATGATTTTTTTTTTAAGTTTATATTTCACACTTAGCAATGCAATTCTAAGTTTAAAGTGCAAAAGTGTCATGGCCGTGTCCTCGATAACTCAAACAATACCACCCAATTATGCTTGAGAGCCCATCTGTGTAATCTGCTTTGGTAATAAGAACAACACCACTACGTTTGTCAGGTTTTAAGATGACGAAACCCTCTTGAAGCTGCTTGAGGGGTCAGATTCGATAAGAATCAGAAGAAAGTTGCTTACTATTGAAGTCTCGTAGGTTGCATGCCATTGCCCGAATAGTATTCTTCAAATTTCCAGTTTCAAATATCCTTTAGGAATCTGATTGCGTCGCCCAATCACGTTAGATTATTTTGCACATGTTGCTAGGCCATGTTTAAGTCCGAAACGTAATACTTCCTATTCTTCTTTCGTAAGAGTTTCACTTGTTAAATTCATAATTAGCCGAAAGATAACACCTTATCTTACTGTTACACCATCCAAATAACTTGATAACAATTACGCTTAAGATTCGGCGGTTATGTATATACATACAAAACCTTTTGCTACAGCCGCTGATCACTTAATGGAGGATTGGCGGGGCTTGTCCCAAGAAGGAGCGTTTCAATTGTTATGTTATTAATGGCGTTTCTGACTGTCTCTGACATAGCATTCTCCGGACCCAATCCAATTTCTGTACGAAAATGCGGACTAAAAACAGCTAATGAAGTTCCAATCGCCATACGAACTTAGGTATATGAGTAAGTTACCAGCTTCTGCATAGAAAAGTTGTTTTTTTACCCGATTTCTTCCCCGTATTCCACCATAAACCAGACACGATAAATCGTCATATAAGTGAAATACTTTTAAGTACGACGTTAACAATAAAAGAATGTTTCATTTTTTGTTGTTTGATTAGGGTTTGCCGTTCTCAAAGGTTATTTTACTTATATGACGGCGGGCCAGCCCAATCAGTGAAGGAAATCACCACAAACTATGTTGGCGACGTGCAAGACAGGATAAAACATTTACATAACATTAACAAAACAGGACTGCACGGCAAATCGGCATGCTGTGTCCCTTAACTCAGAGAGCCCCAGGGCACAGGAGGCTCTCACCCAACCACCCGCACCAATGAAACAAATAAAAGAATTGATTTTATGTAACCATATGCATGCATTGGTCCGTATCCACCGAATTAAAATGTCGACACATCACTTTCTCTAAAGCTAGGTATTCGTGAATGGAAAAGAAAATATAGATATAATAAATAAACATTCCCAAAGAATAAAAATAAACACTATTTATGCAGCTAACTTATAACGTGTAACTGGGTAAATAAAACATGGCGACAAAATAAAAAAAATCCATTAAAATATATATAAAAAATAAATATAAGAAGATATGTCTTGTCACATATAAATATGATATAATAAATAAAAATTCCCAAAGAAGAAAGATAAACAATATTTATGCAGGTACCTTATAACCTGCACCTGCCTATATAAAACATGGCGACAAAAAAAATCCATAAGTCCCTGTGCCAGTGTGATTACTCTTGACAAAAATATAAAAAGTAAATATAAGAAGATATATCTTATCACATATAAATATGATACAATAAATACAAATGCCCAAAGAAGTAATATAAACACTACTTAAGCAGGTAACTTATAACGTGCACCTGCTTGCGAATATAAAATATGGCGACAAAATAAAAAAAATCCATTAAAATGTATATGAAAAGTAAATAGAAATAGATATAAATATAATCTTGTTAACTCATCGATGACATTCTTTTGCATTTTGGCGTTGACAAATATCAATGTTATTTTTTTCTTTCCGACAAAGTTGGCGTATTAATCTCGGAGTATATTATATAATAACTCTTTATAGTGACTTGGAAAGGCGCCCATTGGTTCTCATAAGCCATAACATTTTCACATTGATTAAAACGTACAGAAGCACTTAATAGTTTTTGTTAAATGAATGCGAAAGGTCTTTAACGACACAGACGTCGCCAGTGACAAACGGGCAGGGGCGTAGAATAAGTAAAAAATCGTACAACGTTTATATAAACACCAACGAGATAAAATTGTGCACACTGTTTGTTGTCTCATTTCACACCCTTTCAATTTGTGTGAAACAGCTGACGATTTGAAGTATGAAACAAATACCTGACACAACTAACAGTATACTGAAGGACTTTTGAAAACACAGTGAGCCGTAACAAAACCCATCTGATTCACTTAGCATGTCGTAAAAAAATCCTATCATTGTCTGAAACATCAGGCAAAATGCAGCGGTCACAAAATAATAACAATCCATTATAAACGAGAAATGAGTTTGCCCAAACCGAACTGATAATATAGAAGTTGGCATGGTGATGGTGTGAAAATCACGCAATCCAAAGAGATAGGTCAAACTCTTCGGATAACTTCCCAATTAAAATTTATCTGCTTGGTCAATCACTGAAACCAGCGAATGTCCTTTTAAATCGGAAAATTGGGAAGTTTCGTCTTGTAGTCTATGAATGAAGAAACAGACGTCGATTGTTAATGCAAAACCTATCGATGTGGCTAAAAAGAAACTGGGGGTTTTCCTTGAACAAATACAGAAGAAGCAAATTAGTTTCGCTGAAGCCAACCATGCGTAATAAAAGCCTACGACGTTTCCTGTATGTTGATTCGGAACATTCTCCAGTGTAATGGCGGTCATCCTTGTACTCCCTGCACTTTGACTGGCACCTGAACAACGAAAAGGATCAATAAATCATTACATTGCAACACGAAATATAAATTTCAACGTCAGATCAATGATCAATCACACAGGGTCCGTCAATCGTAGAAGAAGCAGTTCCCAAAATTCAACTTTTTTACCATCTCTGCAACAACTTGCTAACAGGGCGGTAGTTTCAGTTGAGAGCGGATGTCGTGGCGTTTTTTTTCAAGTGGAAATCAAACACATACCTTAGCTTGTAGTATACGGCAAGTAAAATTCCCAAGAGTACGACAGTAAACCCCAAGTAATTACAACAAAGCTATGATTTACATTTTCAAAGGCATGTTGCAATAACGCCAGGCCTATGCGCGTATCGTTGGGCAGGCACACAACAGTTTATATTAGGAGTCAGTGAACGACGAATTTGGTGAACAAGTTTTAAATGTGCCAAGTGCTTACTGGGCTTAGAAGCAATTTTATGGCTAGCTAATATAATTTCACGTATCCGAAGGCGGACTCAATACAGGGAAATCTTTCAGTATAATATGAATATCCTCTTTAGATGTTAGGTGGCACACAGTTTTCCATTAGATGGCTAAAACAATACACAGAAAGACACACAATTAATTTTGTTCTAAAAGAATTCACAATAACAATAACACAATAACAATAACTCACTCATAATAAATGTGATAAAAGCTAGAATCCCAAACCAGTTCGTATACAAGTCAGCAAAGATGGTGGCGATCCACATCAGCAAGGCAGAGAGAGGTGTCAAGATCCAGATAAAACTGTTACCCACTTTATATCCGAATCTTTCTGTGATGAATGTTTCAGACAAAGATAATCCCACCCCGACCAAGCCTAACGAGGCTATTAATTCCACAGAAAAAAACACATTTCAAGTTCAGAAAGAGAAAGTGAAGAAAGAGAGTATATAACCACAGCACTTCTCAACAGAATAACCTTACTACCTAAGGATCAGACACTTTATCAAAGGTTGTCGGTGCAGGAGATGGATCTCTGGTTCCAAAATAACGGCCACATAAGGAGGCGATGCTATTCATGCATCCAATACAGAGGTTCAATAATCAGCGTAAACCGGAGAAAACACCGAATTCATTTTAACACCAAATTTTTGGTTATAATTTAACTCACATAAATTGATCGAAATATATTAATCTGATAGCCATTATGCTACACGAAGACATAGATGGTGTGTATTTATAATGTTACTTTGGTCACAGTTTGGGAGTTTGGTCACACATCTGAACATCTTTACAGAAGCGAAGATGCTTAACTTTCCTCTGGATCTTTTGTTTGTTCTGTTTTGCATCAGTGAGTAAGTAAAGCAGAAAAGTAGGCTACACTTGAGCCAGCCAAGGTTTGACAGATTGAGCGAGTTAAGCTAACCGTGATGGGGAGAGGGCCTGGTAACATGTGATGACGTGGCACGTGAAATATTTATTTAATGCTGTAATCGCATGATTCTGATTTCAAAGGTTTGGATTGACTAGTGATAATCGGTAATTACGATCGAGGGTTAGACACCTTGCAGAGGGATTTTGTAGTGTGTGTCACCGTAGACGTCAATGATGGGCCGGCCAGGGGCATGTTACGTAATTTGGTGACACAAACCCAGCAAAGTTACTGTGACCCGACAATGCAAGTCACCTAACTGTACTGCCATACTCAGCGTCTATCAGTTGCCTCAGGTGAGCTGAGCCGTTGTTAGAGGCCTTTTCTAAGGCACCTTCACCCAATATTGCAACCAGATTGATGCCGCCTCGCAACAGATCGTCTGCTTTATTTTGTCAAGTTTTATCGCCCATCTACCCACGCGTTCGTTCTCCCTTTTGAAGCGTATCTCTTTGCTTATCTTGGTGCATGTTAAAAACTTTGTATTTTGGTGAATTAGTCAATACTTCTTTCCGGGAATTTCTTGATGCAGAAATAACATTCCGACGCGTTACACCAGAACTGATCGAAGCTGCCTTAATGACAAATCCGAGAAACATCAAATCATCATCCCTAATAAAAGCCATGTTGATCTACTGCTAGTTTGCGCTTTCTACGAAGAGATAAAACACCAATGTCGCCATTTCACGGAAGGAGACTTAAAGGCAGCGGGGTATTGGATAGTTGGTGCCAAACGATTGATTTCCTGTGTTATTCACGCATGCGTAAAATGTCCTAAATTGAGAGGAAACGACGAGAATGAGAAGATTGCAAATCTCCCGAATACTCCACTGGTACCCTGTCCACCCTTTACCTTCGTCGGCTCTAGTAAATTATCACACGCCACACACGAGGAGGACAAGCTAACAACAAACGTATTACTTACATGGGTATGCACTAGGGCAGTCCGCACTTCGTCGATTCACATCCATCATGGGTAGGATGAAGGAGTTCCGCTCAGATAGTGGAAAAAAATTTGTTGGGTCAACATACATCCTGAACATCGCCGCAAGTCCTGTTAGACTTTTCTATACAACTCCGGAACTAAATGGATTTAAAATAAACTTCGTTGGGTCAGCATACGTCCTGAAGATCAACGCCAATATTACTATACGTGTACATTAATCCCAGGCGCCAAGTCTCATTGCACAGCATTTTTTTAATTTATGAAATTACACCTCATGAGGGCTAATTAAAATGTATCCTCTTCAAAGCTGTCATAGAGTGGCAAAATTAATCTCGGGGACGCTGAACTAGTTATACACAAGTAGTGTAATTTCAAACACAGAAGGATTCATTTTACTCAATGTGTCGACACTTTACTGTATCATCTCCAAAAGTATAATGACAAATGAGCAACAAACATGTTAACATGAGATATCAGATCATAGTAAAGGCATTAAAACAGCAGTAAAACAAACAATGCAGCCAAACATTAATGTGTACATAGAGTTTAAATAACAACATATTTAGCTTAGCAATACAAGTTCCTTTGTGGCTTTGATGCCATGATTTAAACTAGGTTTTTTTTTCTACGTATAGCCAGGGATTCCTTAAGTAGTATTTCAAACCAATTGTTTGATTGATCGAAGACCTTGGTGTCAGATAAAACAATATCAAAAATAGTAGGTGGTCCAAATATGCCCTGAAGCTAATTGAACTTGTCACAGTGTAAGACATGGTTAAAAATGTCATTGTGATGTTTAGCATTACTGTGTTCAGTGATTCTGGTACTCCGATATATATCAGTTTTACCTATGTATTTAACTGGGCAGCCTGGACATCTTAATTTGTATACAACATGGCTTCTGTAATCTAGGGGCGTAAAGTCTTTAGAGTGTGTAAATAATTCCACTGTAGTGGTCTGCCATAAAACAATTTTTTTTACTGGTTCTATAATTTTATTCCTTATTTTACATGTCAGTTTTCTAGCGCAAGTTTCACCATGTTTTGCAATATAGGGAAGTTTCAAATAGATTTTGAGTGGTTTATCTTCTGGTCGTTTATTATTAAGCAGTATTTGGAAGTAAACCTCTTGACCAAACGGCGGGCATTGTATCTTGTATAGTCATTCCACAGAAGGAATTGCTTTATTCTGTCTAACTCTCTGAAACAGATCAGTGCTTGAATAAATGCGAAAAGCACGAGTAACAAGTGCCCTCACCCATGCTACATTTATGTTCCAAGGTTCAGCACTTTCATAATGTGTGTACTGCCGTCCCTGTGTGTGTGTTCTTACGGTATCTAGTAGTAACAGAAACAGAAATGGAAATGTCAAGAAATTAAACATTATTACAATCTACGAATCCTTCACAAGTAAATAAATGGATGGATGGATGGAATGAGTTCAAAGCAGCCTAAGGTTTAGCCGAAACAAGTGTATCATCCACATATCTAATATAAAAGGGTATAACACCATCATTAATCAATTTATCCACGATTTGTAGTTCTACTTTAAATAGAATTAAATTAGCCAGAACAGGTCATAAGGACGAGTCCATAGATACACCATCTTACCTGTGAGTATAGTTCGTTGTTTACAGAAAACGGTGTTTTCACACAGGTGTCCTGAACTAGTAAATAACGCTTGAATGGTCTATTCATACGCATAATGCAAATAGAAGTTGTTGTGTTCCGGTGGCAAGTAACATAAACATAAGACTGGAATACTTGAACTTAAACTTTACTTAACTTCCATTCAAGAATACATGCAGGTTGGAGCGTCCGCTCACATTTTCATTACAAGGAGAATAACTCCAAGTGACAAATGTAATCAAATAACATATGCAACACTTTTCTCTCAGCAAATAAAAGAAATGTAACAAACAGATTTCTTTTCCGTTTTCAGTTACGTTAAACACAAATTTTAACATTTAAGAGCATATATATTTATAATAATCATTTCTCGTGATCCTGTTGGGTTTTATTAAATATGGAGGTTTGAGTCTCAGTGTTAATTCACTTGGTAATTATTTATCACGTTTTTTCAGAAAGTTTAATTAGAGTCAAATTCACTTCAAAAGTCAAATACTTTCAATGAGACGCTTTGGTGCTTTTCCGACACGGTTAGGATAAGTTTTAGTTACTTGTTCCTTTGTGAAAGTTGTGGGGTTAAAAGAAACTTGATCATTAACGGATTGTTTGTCAGTTACAGTAGAGTTTGTAGATTTAGTCATCTCAGGAATATGTATCAAATGTTTGTCTCTTTGCTGCACTGGCAGATCAGGAGTGATAGGAGATTCTGATATTAAATTGTCAGGTAAGTTCTTACACATATAAATATCAAAGGTCTGATCGGAATGTCACTTCCATATCATGCCTTCACACACTTCAACTTCTTATGTCACGGGACCCAACCTCTTCAGATTACCTCCACGTAGCCAAGTTGGGTGTCGTCGATTTCTGTAGTCTCTAACTAACGCAATGGATCCAGTTTCTAAACATTAGGTTTTATCCATTTCTGGTGAAGCTTTCTTCATCATTGTAGAAGTCAAATTCGGTTGACGTAAGTGGAGTCTTGTTCGAATTTGTCTACCAAGAAATAACTCAGCTGGTGTAACTTTTGTAGAGGAATGGAGTGTCGAACGATATGTCAATAAGAATTGGCACAGTTTTTGTTTGATTGTCCCTGGACTTTTAACAAATGTTTTCATTGTTGTTTTAAATGAACGGACGAATCGTTCTGCTTCTCCGTTCGAACTGGGATGAAAGGCAGGAGATTTAATATGCTTAATACCGTTCTTTCTCACAAATTTTTCAAATTCACTCGCTGTAAATTGCGGATACGATTTGCTCAGGGATTCCGTATGACGAAAATAACTTTCGTAAAGCGTCTATAGTTGCGTTTGTGGTTGTTGTCGCCATAGAGATAACTTCGGGCAATTTAGATCTTGCGTCTACTAAATTGAGAACATTTGGTTTAAGAACGGACCAGCAAAGTCAATATGGATTCTCTCATATGGTCGATTTGGCCATGTCCATGGATTTGTCCAGATAGCTTGTTTGGTTTGAACGGCCTGACAAGGAATGCAGTCTCTTACCTGTTGTTCAATGTCATCATCAATGTTTGGCCACCAGACATGCATGCGAGCCACATATTTCAATCTTACTATGCCAGGATGCGACTCGTGCAACATGTCTAGCACTTGCTCTCGAAATTTTGGAGGAATTATTACTCTGATTCCCCACAATAAGCATCCTTCTTCACAAGTAAGTTCATCACATCTACTATGGAACGGTAACAGTTCTTGAGGTATTTGTTCACGGTTAGGCCAACCAATAACACAAAATTGTTTCACACGTGACAGTAGGCAATCTCGTGACTTAGCCAGGCTTATTTGCTTGACCTGAACTGTGAGACTATTTACTTGAACGTAGTTAAGGGAATTGGCTTCCGGTGTCCAAAAATCACTTTTATTTACTTCTGTGATGTCAGGTATGGGCAGTCTCGATAATGTATCTGCATTAGCATTTTGCTTTGAAGTTCTGTACTTGATTTCATACTGATATGCTGAGAGTTTGATTGCCCACGTTTGTAATCGTGAAGCCGCTAATGTAGGGACACATTTTTTCTCCCCCAGAATCATAGTTAACGGCTTGTTGTCACACGAAGGCTAAACTTAGTACCATTGAGATACTGATGGAATCTTTGAAGACCAAACACAATAGCGAGGGCTTAACGCTCGATCTGAGAGTAATTACGCTCAGCGACCGTTAGTGTTATAGAGGCGAAGGCTATCTGCCTCTCTTCACTGTTAACAGTGTGAGATATCACAGCACCGACCCCGTAAGGCGATGCATCGGTAGCCAGTGTTAGTGGCTTAGCTGGGTCAACATATACCTGTAAGTCACTTGATATTTGGCTATCTTTCACTTGTTTGAATGCTTTTCCAACTGTTTATTCCAACTGAACGGAACATCTTTACATAACAGCCTTGTTAGAGGTGCTGTCACAGTGCTTAACCGAGGAATGAATTTCATATAATAGTTTATCAGTCCTAACACAGATTGTACCTCGGCAGTGTTTTGAGGTTCCGGGGCATCAACAATAGCTTTCACTTTGTTAGGAGACGGTCTTATTCCCTCAGCGTCCACTATAAATCCTAGGATCTGAATGGAGTCCTTCATGAATTCAAACTTGTCTCTCTTTAGTTTAATGTTAAACTCTCCAAATCGACGTAACACATTTCTCACATTTTCACAGTGTTCAATATCATTTTTACCAGTTACAGAGATATCGTCCATGTAATTTATCACACCAGGTAACCCTTGTAATACCTTGTCGATAACTTATAGAAATATACCTGGGGCCGCCGAGACCCCGAACGGAAGTCTGGTGTACCTATACAGTCCCTTGTGTGTATTTATTGTGACATATTCTGTTGATTCTTTGTCGAGCAATATTTGCTGATATGCGTGTGACAAGTCCATTTTTGTGAATTTCTGTCCCCCGTTGAGAGCAGAAAAAAGTTCATCTGGTTTCGGTGTAGGATATTCTGGAACATCTAACACAGGATTTACGGTAATCTTATAGTCACCACATATACGCACGGTTTTGTCTGGCTTGACCACAGGGACAATTGGTGTTGCCCAATCAGAATAGTTCACTTTCGCTAACACACCTGTACTTTCTAACATATCTAATTCATTAGAGATTTGATCTCTTTATAGAGCATAGGTTAGTGGGCGTGGCTTAAATAATTTAGGCGGAGTATTTTCCTTGACTTGCAAATGCGCAGTCACATTTTTTTACAGTACCCAGTATACCATCAAACTTTAAATTCAGCCATAATACTGTTTTTGTCAGTTATGTTATTAACCTTTCTGACAACACTCAAGTCCAATTTTAGCTTTCTTAGCCAGTTTCTACCCAGCAACATTGGACAATTACCAGGCACAACACATAGTTTCAATTTTTCAGTTTGCTTTTCATACTTTGCAGTAACATGAATTTCACCCAAAACTTTCAATTTTTCATTTGTGTAAGTCTTTAACAACACAGAAGACTTTTTCATGGGTATGTGTCTGAATTGCTCAGTGTATTCTGTTTCAGATATGGGGGAAACTGAAGCACCCGTATCTAATTCCATTGTAACCGAAATGTCATTAATTTTTATTGGTATCAAGATTTCTTTATTACGGTTACTTTTGACTTGTTTTACAGTAAAAACACTAGCAGTGTCAGACACATTTCCATCATCAGAACTAATACAATCAGATTCTGAACTACCATTATCTCTAACATGTTGTACACGAGATTGAGTTTTTCTACTCTTCTTATATGATTTATGAGTAGTGCTTTGTTCACTTTGTACTTTTTTACTTTTACACTTTCTACTCAGATGACCTGTTTTGAACATTTATGACATTTAGCATTAATATGATAGCAGTCGTCGGGTTCATGTCCCCCTTTTCCACAACGCCAACATTCATACTTTGATGAGCCATATTTATGTTGTGATTTTGAGTTCCAACTCATTTTATTTTCTTTCTTTTCAGACGATGCCAAATCTGCATGATTAAACAATTCTCTAGTTTGTTTTTCAGCAGTTTCCATGCCTAAGGCAATATCAAGACCTCGCTCTACTGTTAAGTTTACATCAGTGAGTAGCTTCTGTTGTATTTGAGAACTTTTAAGTCCAACCACAAAAAAAAGTCTCTTAATGCTTGATTTAAGAAATCCCCATATTCACAATATTCACTCAAACGTCGCAATTCAGCCATAAATGCATTCACAGATTCTCCCGATTTGTATAGCTTGTGCATCTTGTATCGTTCAGCGATAAACGGTGGTTTTGGGTTCCCATGCCCTTGAACCACATCGCACAGTTCTTGCAACGTTTTAGTCGCTGGATTTGCTGGAGTCAACAGCTTTCTTAAAAGACTGTAAGCTTGCGGACCACAAACTGTGAAGACAACAGACTTTCTTTTCTCAATGTCTGTGACCTCATTAGCAGCAAAATAATGATGCAGTCTCTCAACGTACTCGTTCCAGTCTGTACCGAATACGTACTCCTCCATACAACCATAAACAGGCGTCATCTTGAATATTATCGTGCTGCACGCTCAGTCACTCACCCCACAAAGTAAATTTTTTGCAGTTTTCAGGCGAATTTCGCTATTTTGTGGCTTCCCTTCAGTGCCCCGAATGTTTGCTATATTCGTCGCCAATTGTTGTATTCCGGTGGCAAGTAACACAAACATAAGACTGGAATACTTGAACTTAAACTTTACTTAACTTCCGTTCAAGAATACATGCAGGTTGGAGCGTCCGCTCACATTTTCATAACAAGGGGAATACCTCCAAGTGACAAATGTAATCAACATATGCAACAGAAGTCAAACAATATTGAAGGCTTAGGTCAGAACCCTGACATTGATACTTCAGTAGATACATTTAAGTTTGTTCTTGTAAGTTTCAATGGTCGCTGTGTATGTATATGTAGGTGTGGAGGCCAGCGCTATATATGAGGAGAATACAGCTAAGAGGTAAACATTTTACCGCTGTTGTTCCAATATACCATTAATGTAGACTGCCACTTCATTTCATGGATACATAGTGAAATACTTGACGTTATGCTCCGAAAACAAAGGCTAACATTAATTTCAAATTCCGACTTGTTGCCGTAAAGACACCATTTCAACACATTCATAAAAATAGCTCAATTTGTTTTGGGAGTTATCATCCGGAAACAAAAATTAAGCTCTATTATTTCTTGTTCCAGCATGTTAACCTCAAAACAGAAAAAATTAAACCACTAAATATAAACAAGGTACCTGTTCAGCGCTTGCTTGAATATATATTGAATGTATATGCGTCATTCAGAAGCTGGGCACATAATACAAACATGACTAAGTTGGATTTTCAACTGCTGGGATTATTGATAAGCGAAGTTTAGATCTTTGTAATCATTGCATGAAATCGGTCTTAGCGTCTAGGCAGAAACGTTGCTAACCAATATACCCATAATTTGAAAATCCATCTGAGACATGTTTTTACTAATCCAAGGAGCTGAGAGTGCAGTTTCAATGAATGGTGTCAACATTAACGAAAACCGTAACAAGATCCAACTTCCGTCTCAAATAAAAAAAAAACTCTGGCTGAAAAACAATTGCTCATTCTACTTATACTACAAATTCGCGAGGCAATCATCCACTTCTGCAACTCAGTGCAAAAAGAATAAGGGAGGATTTGTCTACAGAATAGAATAATTATACATCCCGCTGAATTGGATAAATTTGACACTAAACTAAAGTAAACAGAGGTATCGGATTAATTTATTTGATTGAAGCCTACGTGTCCCTACAATTGTTTTACTCTCAAGGATTTCGAGATTAAATCTAGACCAATCAAGAAGCGGATTATACAACTCACAAGTGATATTTTACATGTTTAGTTTAGTTTCACTTCATCTGTAACATTAATAAACTATAATATTACTCTGGTATGGCGTATCGTGTATTTTACTGCCGAACAGTTTGTTTTGCAACGTTACAATGGCCTTCTCTGGGAATATATTCAAACTATTCTTCACAATATATCAGTAACTGTATAGTATCGAACAGTGAATGGGGATTTGGAAACCATGGTGATAGGCTTTGTCCCTTTTCCATTATTTTCAATGAAAGGATTGTCACGAGTTGTTAGGAAATGATTTATATTGTTTATTGAGATACCTTGTTGAGAGATAATACAATGTGTAAATGTGTTGAGCTTATAAATGCAAGATTGTGTTTGTTTCATGTTGCTATTCCCCTGTCAAAGCACGAGTCAGCTGTTGTTTGAGTCATTTGCATATGAATGCATTACTAAGGAGACTGTGACCAACACTAAAAGGAATATGAATTATGGTTCAGGATTTAATGTACACTATATAATTCATTGATTCATATATGTATCATAATTATGTAAAATATAAAAGGAATATGAATTATGGTTCAGGATTTAATGTACACTATATAATTCATTGATTCATATATGTATCATAATTATGTTATATTCCTTATTCGATGGTTCAATGATCGTTGGTAAACATTGCGACTTAAATAGTATCCTACCTGAGAAACTACATTACCTATTAACTTCCTTATTGTGTTTACTCATTAACATATACTTTATATAATGGCCACCTAAGGCAATCTGTTTACGTGCGAGAAACTAGGTGCAATTGATGGTAATCTATTGTTCCTTTCAAACACTGAAATCCACGAAATTCAGTAGACCATATATGCAATCTGCATTCAGCACTCGAGCCCAATTGAATGTGTCACTTTGTGATACACGCAAGTTTTGACTGGAAGATTTTAGTTATTCCATGTATATATAACTCTATTAACTCTGTTTTGAAGCTTATTTTGGTAATACACACCGCTGAAAGTACACTTTTACAATCTGACTTCTTAGTTATTTACTCGATACAACAAAACTTCATTTTAAAATATGTATTATCCGCCTGGTTGTGTGGAATCGTTATTATGCCATACGTATCCTGCTTTTGTATTCTAAAAAAAGAACATTTGTTTCGAAGCTATTAATTACAAGCTCTGTTATTATTGTCTTTTCAATTCTATTGGTTTGCTACAACAATACAAATTCTCTGCTAACCAGGCAGGGCTAATTCTACAGTGTTTTCCTGGTGGAACGGAACTCTAGCAACAAATGGCAATTGACACCAATTCCACTCAGAACAGTTTCTTAAGTATTCATGTAGCAACTCATCCAAAAAGCTAATATACTACTCAAAATTTGATAGGGATATTGAATATTTTGTATTTGGCAGTGGTTGTATAATATTAAACTGAACAAATACCATCAGTTTGTATCATAAACGGTTACATCTTGGCTTCTTTTCGTGGCGTTTAGAAGTTGGAAAGGTATAAAGGAAACAGGAGTTTTGTTTGGATCACAACTTCTTCATGTATTGAACACAACGTTTCTATCTCATTTCAGAGATCGTTTTCAAGTGAATGGTTAACATCAACAAAATTACATATTTATATAAACAAGAGTTAAAGGTGTCATAAGTGAGTAATAGTTAAAAGACAGTGGTTGAGTAAACTGGGGTTAAGTAACATCATGCTTTGACAGGCATTTAAATTGAAAGTAAATGAGATTACGTTAGAAAGAGGCACTTTTGATGAAATCATCCAGATGTCTTAATGGCGGGAGAATAATAATTTGAGGGAGCAGTGAAACTGCATCAACCCTCAGCCTAAATAAGTTTTAAAGCCAGGGAGATTGAACAGTTGCACAATCTTGGTTACAACATTATGTTCTACATGTACATGTACACTTCGAGGTACTGTGCCCAACCTTAGTATATAGTTGAGGAATCTTATCCAGGGTCCGAAATTTGCGTTGGTCCGCTGGTCCGAGACCAGGTAAAATTGTAACGGACATGTAGTTTGGGTCTGACACTGGTCCGACGGACCAATGATTTATTTTATCGGTTGCAAAAATTGCCTGCGATCATGTTCAGTAACAATACCAACAAAAAATTACCTGGTGGTGTGAATCAAAGATTTTCAATTTATATATACATAAAAATCGAGTTTAAATCGAACAATAATGATAAAACTATGCCCCTGACTTCGTAATCAGAACATTTTGCAAGGCAGACTGCTTCGCGTGTATGTAGGTCATTGGACGGTTCGCGGACCTAAAAGAAAACTATTCAAGGGAGATCACTCTAGGATTTTTTATTATTTCTTTTTAAATTCACTTTTTGGGGGGTTTCTTTCATGAATGTTATAATTTTGGATAACTAATGCAATATACTAAAATGCAACATAATTAATTTGCACTTCATTTGGTTAAAAACGATTGATTGTTCAAGGGAATATTTTGTGCGTGTCATCATACTGGTCTGTAGTAGCCAAGAGCCGACGGCAGCCGTCAGTTGCCGCGAATGCTGCCCTGCTTTGACTCAAAACAACGCAGCCGCTTGCGGCTACAAAATGCGGCTGTAAACTTGAACGAGCCCGGTTTCTTCGCCAAATTTGGTATATAAAATAAATAATAATATCTTGGGCACCTCCTGAATGAACAGCATTGTTGTTGCAATGTTCCAATCATACGTACACCAGTCAGACTGAACGGTGTTTTCAGGCTGTACACAAGTTGAAGTCACTGCATTAGTCATTCTTTGTATACCACGCCGTTGTCTGTCAAATTTTGAATTTTTTTAAACACTCGAATATATCCATTTAGTTGAATTGAAATAAAAAATGTATTTAGCAAATTTCACAATTGTAGGCAGTGTTTCTTTAGTCATTTTAATCCACACAGAAAAGAAACTTCTTGTATTGTATGACTATTCTTGGACCAGTACAATATTTTGCGGACCAGTAAATGTTGTGAGTTACTGGTCCGCAGGACCAGTAGATTATTAATATCGGTTCGTAAACTCGTTTTGACATGTGACTTGTGTACCAAGATAACTGGGTGATTTAAAAACAACAACTGCATTGCTGAACCAAAATCTGCGCGTGAATTAAAATTATAGAGTCGACACAATCAATATGTAAAATGATTATATTGTTCTACAACACTATTTATTTGTATGAGAAAAACGAACACAAATAGTCATAGTCTACTTCCATTGTGATAGTGGAATACCAGGGCGAGTACGTGGGAGCCGTGTCTACCCGCTTGGGCTATTTTATAATAGAAACTCGCTGGGGACGAGAATGGCCATTCGTGTTTCCGCTGTAGCTTTTAACCAATCCTATGCATCTCGATACAACCTGCTAAGCGCCTGGGTGTAATTTGCTTAGCTGTTGACCAATCAAGAGACCAGACCCTGGTCAGAGTAGTCACACCCCCAAATGTATACTTGTGAGATTCTTATCCAATGATATAAAAGTATTTCTGCTGCTGAATATTCAGAAAATCTTCGGAATACATTAGCCATATATGGTATTCAGAGAAGAGTTTCTAAACTTCTAAACTTCTAAACTTTTTTTAAATAAAAGTAAATTTTCCCCAAACATGAAACTTACAAGGGCACAACTTCAGTATACAGTGGTTACAGCATGCACGTTTCATCAAATGTCCTGCGTAAGTTACAAAGATATGGCTTGGAAATGAAACGGCACAGACACAAATCGAGCCTCGTCTCCACGACTATAGCAATCAATACTCCCTAGCCAAGGGCTGAGGAGTAAAAACCCAATAACTGTTATAGTATCCCCGAGCATTTATGACGACCGATTCATGCTCATTATGAGCCGACAAATCCCTCCTTCAAGAATGCTTTCCACTCCTCTTCTAAAGTCATCACGAACCTATCCGGTACCCGAAACTGCACGTCCCAACATGCCCCTCGCGCGCTCAATTGGATAATGTTGGGATGAGCGCGCCGGTCATTTCATTCTCACAATTTGCTCTAGCTCCAGGTAATCCCCGATGTGCACGAACATTGTCATCCATCAGAATAAAATGAAGGCCAATTGCACCACCGCCATCCTTACTTGACAGACAAATCGGTCTATTTCCAGGTCTAAATCATACTCTTTAAACCTTCACCTAACTAACTGAGCGTGCTACATATCTCCACAAATGTTTTTTCTCCACATATGGTCTTCACTATCCAAATTTTAACTGATAATTTATGAGATTGTTTGTCTGTTTTAATTAGCATATCTCCCTGGGCCACTGTGGTTGACATAAATAAATAGGCGCTTAAAACAAGACAATACAAATTGGTTATGTATATATGGGCTAGAACAAGACCAGAAGAATG